>JAOWBN010232053.1:0-12537 GCA_028565015.1 Pinguicula moranensis
AATTTCGAAATTTGTGTCATTCATGTGTTTTTGTTGATACAAGAATAAGTTCCCGATTTCACGCTTTCGTTCTGTGAGCAAAAATTCACATCAAGATGTTTAGAGAAGCCATGGAGGCTTTGGTGGTTTAGAAGAAAGTTTTCCATTGATCAAATTGCTTAATTTTACATTGCTGAATACAAGAATAAATAGAGCTTGTACTTCAATTCTGTAGATCTTCTAAGATTTGGTAGCTGAGTATTGATTTTGTCTGGGACGTGCTGAAGTTTATTTGTTTTTGACTTTGTTTGTCCATGCCTTTTGCTTGAATGGGGCATGATATAATTGGGCTAACAGTGACGCTCGGCTAAATCATGGGTTGGGATCACTGGTGGATCTAGGAGGGTCAGGTGCGCCCTTGAACTAAACTTTCTTCGATTATGAACTCAAATTCTGAAGTGGTATGTATGTCAATCGCGGAAAGTCTAGTCAAAAATAGAAAAATCTAGGCAGATTGGATGTCGTCAAAATCAATAGATCTTTCGCCTAAGACAGCTTTTATATCCAGCAATTAGGGCAAGACTTGCGACACATCTCCCGCCGTTGATCAAGTATTCATGCAACGATCCAAGTTGCCCAATGGCTCTTCTCTCCCCCTCCACTTTCTTATTGTTCGAAATGGGTGTGGGCTATTCTCCTAGGGGCCTGGCCCTACAAAAAAGTTTAGACATAATGTTTTCTGTCCCCCAATAATTTTAGATGGTTTGAGACCAATGATTGATATCAAGGAGGTTGTGCAAGATCTCTCCATACTGATAAGGGGGTACAAGATTTGTTTTAAGAATGTAAAAAAATTGTTTAAGGTGCGGCAGAGGTGGAGGAAGATCAAGGGGGACATGGTCCTCCTGGAATTTTATAAAAACAATTACATATAATTTTTTTTTAATTTGGTTCTCTTAGATAATGTATTGATACTTGTTCTTGAACTAATACATGAAGTTACTCAGCTCAGCGGTATGCCTGCCATCTTTCGAATTGCCCGTGCCAAGTTCGAATCTCGTCGGCCTCAACTTCGTTATTTTTTACAACTATCAGGTCAAAAATTGATAAACGTGGGAGTCGATCCCTGGTCGTCTACATTCTTCGCAGGTAGATCATCAGCCACTGCACCACATTGCGTATATGTACAAATAGGCTAATATTATTGATATACAGGTAAGAAATAAATTTTAATAAATGTTATTTTATATTTTTTTGGATAATTTTTAATATATTTTTTAAAATTTCTTTAATATATTTATTTTTTAGATTGTAGTTAAAAAAATATTTCGTAAATTGAAAACTTTGAGCCATAAAAAAATTTGAAATTTTTTGTAATTTAAACATTCATCGGTCAAATTCAAAAAACAAAATCAGATGCTTATAGTATATTTCTATTGAATAATGTACTTTAAAAAATTTACATAAAATTTATTGAATTTTCTTATATCTTTTGCTCAAATTCAAAGAAAAACAATTGGATTTTTTACAGCTTAAATCGATCCGATCAAAAAATAAATTTGGCCCCCTTCCTTCAATTCCTGGCTCCGCCCGTGAGGTGGGGTGGGATATAAGAAAATAGAATAAGAATATTTGTTAAAAATAAAATAATTAAATTTTTCATTATTAGTTTATTTATTTTAATAGTAAATGGGGTATGGTGGCACAACCGATGCTCTAAGACCATCTACCAATTAGGGATGGGCAAAGAAAGTTCCGCATCCGCGTCGCACCTATTCCACATCCGATTCCGCATTTTTATAGAAATTCATTTTTGATTCCGCGTTCCGCTCCGCAACTATTGTGCGGAATGCGGAATACGCTTCCACAAAAAAATATGGAATGCGGAATACGCTTCCGCATTCCACTCCGCAACTATTCCGCATTCCGCTCCGCTTCCACAACTATTTCACAAGTTTTTTTAAAGAAAATAATTTAGCAACAACAAATTGCAACAATGAAAAACTTGGCTAGGCTTACAATAACAAATGGGAGTCATCAATCATGGAATAAAATAGAAACAATGATTTCAAAGAGAAACAGTGAATGGAATTCATTTTAATAATCTGAAAAAGCCCATCTCATTTTAATTAAAATCTTCTGATGAACACTGAACAAATTACGAAAAGTTCAAAATGTTAAATGTGAACAATTTACACTTTGAATAAAAAAATCAGAAGAATAACTCAACATTTAGACCAATTGGCCATTTGGTATTGTCTGTTGAAGTAACAATAACACACCACAAATTATGGATAAGAAAATTGTTGAATGTTTTTTGATTTTTTTTAATATTATATTTTTGTGGATGCGGAATGCAAAAAACGCAATTTTTTGCAGCCGGCTCCGCATTTCGCTTCGCATAATTGTGGAAAGACAAAAAAAACTCAAAAAAACTTTTGCTTCTGCACGGAAGCGAAGTTTGCGGATTGGGATCTGGAGTGCGGAAACTCCACATCCGCTGCCCAGCCCTACTGCCAATGTCAGGAGGCGAGACATAAACAAAGAAATAAAATTTAAATTGGGATGAGCATACTTAAATTATATAATAAAAAAATTATTTATTCGTGAGAGGGGGAACCATCCACCCCCTTCTCTCTAGCTACTCCTCTGAGATATGGTTGAGTACCACACTTGCCTAGTATGTAAATATGAATTCATTGAATGAAAGTTGTCTGAAGTAGGAGTCGTAATTCATGTTTAGAGTTGATTATCGAAGGTTGTCATAGCTGTTTCAGAATTATAAAAATGTAAAAAGAATTTACTGATAAAGGACCCAATAAACACTACTCAAGAGAAGTTCCCTAAGGTCTCTTACTCTCTCAAGTCTCCTAATCAAGGTGATACCCTTGAGAATAATAAAAGTTGTTATTCATGTAAGATTCTATTGTAATTAGTCACAATATTGTAATTAAGATTTCAACCTTGTGATCTATAAATAAGAGTACATGACTACAAGTGATTTTCATTGAAGAACCACCTAGTCCTTTGCTTCAACCCAGTTTTGTTTCAATGTATTAGAGCATTCCTGTTAAAGAAATTTTTTGATCATGTCTCCTTCAATCTAAGTGTACTAATCGAATTCTATTCTTCTTGTTCATTAGTGTTGTGTTCAAGCAGATTTCGGTGCTGATTAAGGTACTCCCCTATCTTTTGTCTCTATTTTCGAATTGGTTGCGGCTAGGTTTCCAACGGTTACTGCTCCACTATTTCGGTGCTGATTATACACGATTCACGCCTACTGTCATGGCCTCCTCCAGCTTCCCAACATTGGTAGCTCCCAGTAATTCTCCCATCACGTCTATCAAACTAGATGGGACAAACTATTTGGTTTGGTTGGCACAAATTAGCCATGTTCTATGCAGTAATGACTTAAAGGGAATGACAGATGGATCGGTTCCCTGTCCAGTCAAGTATGTAAAGTCTGAGATTGCTGATGATAAAGTTAATGTGTCTGAGCATGGAGACATCAATCCAGAGTACACAAAATGGATTAAGATCGAACAATTCATTTTGGGTCATCTCACACACTCCATGTCTGTCCAAATTTTGTCTTGCATGTTTAATAAGAAAATGAGTTCGTACTCTTCTCTGGCTAAATCAAGAATCCTCAACCTAAAGCGACAAATTCAGAATTTGAAGCAAGGGATTCAGTCCTGCAGTTGCTTTGTTGATGCTGCAAAACTTCTCGCATCCAAACTATCTGTTACAAGGCACCTGGTTCAGGATGATGAACTAATCAACTACATCACTAATGGCCTGAATCCAAATTTTAATCCTCTGATCTCGAATGTTTCATGGAAGCAGATTGATGATGTGGTTTTCTTTTGATAGTTTTGAGAACGAACTCTATAGTTATGAAACATTGATGGATGACTAGCGTGGAAGTGATCACTCTGTGGCGTTATTCAATCATCATGGGCACTCTGGTAGTCTGTCTACAATGTAGGCAGCCGCGGCGGTCGATGCTGGGGAGGTTTCGCTAGCAGATCCGGTACAGTCCATGGGTGGTTCGGATTTTGGCGGGGTGGTCGAACTAGTTATAGTCCTCAATCTAGTGGGCTTGAAGGAAGGAAATTTTATTGTTATTAGGTTGATCGTTATGGTGTGCAGTATGGTAGTCCTGGTAAACGTAATGTGTATGGGTCTGGTGGATGCCGATTTGCTCATATTGGCCCAAAATCATATCCCTTTTATCCATCCCTCCTCTCACCAAGGTTGTGGTTCTACTACAGGGCATCTTGTCCCCAGACATGCTCCTACACCTCTTGTCGAGGAAGAATTTAATTCTTATGCTTGTTAGATGTGCAGTGGAACCATCCATCATGTTTTGGACTGCTTTAATCGCATAGATCATTCTTATGTGGGACGTCACCCTCTGACTCAATTCACTGCATGGCTGCCCAGACCAATGTTACTCTAGAAAATGATGTGTGGTTTGCAAACATTGGGGCAAATCAGCATATCACTAACGATCTTGGTCAATTTTGTATGCAGGAACTTTATTCAGGGTATGATGAGGTCGTTGTAGGGAATGTAGGAGGTTTGAAAATACAACACACTGGAACCATCACTTACCCTTCTACTCATAAATCTTTTCATCTATCTTTTGTTCTTCATTGTCCCAATGCAAATGCTAAACTCCCATCCATTTATAATTTTTTTGGGATAATAATTGCTTCTTTGTTCTAACTAAATCTGGTTATCTAGTATAGGACGTGAAGACGGGAACAACGCTCCTGCAGGGACTAACTCAAAAATGGATTGTATCCAATGCGCTTGGGATCTATTTCCTCAAATGCTAATCGTGCTCTCTTTATTATGGTTGGGGCCAAAACCTCTTTTCAACCTGACATAGTCGTTTTGGTCATGGTGCTAAGTCTATTGTTAGTCAAGTTAAGAGTCAATGTTTTTACCAATTTCAGGGTCTCGTAATCTGAACTTTTGTGAGTCTTGTCAATTGGGAAAGAATAAACAACTTCCCTTTGGGTCGTCCGAGAGATTATTAAGTAGTACACTTCATTTAATACATTCAAATGTTTGGTCTACGTTCAATTTTTCCAATTCAGGATTTAAATACTATGTAGTATTTATTGATGATTCTCGATATGCTTGGGTTTATCTGTTACACAACAAATCAGATGTCTATCAATCATTTGTGTCATTCGAAATTTTGGTTGAAAACCAGTTTTCTCTGAAATTTCAACAGATTCAATATGATGGAAGAGTCGAATACAGATCACGCCAGTTTAAGATTTTCCTTGAGAAAATGGAATTCTACATAGAATTTCATGTCCTTGCACGGCCCAACAAAATGGGGTTGCGAACAAAAAACGTAGGCATGTTGCAAATATAGGCCTAAGACTGTTGGCTAAGTCTCATCTTCCTCGCCAATTCTAGCCTAATGCATTTTTACTATTTTTTTAATAATTAATCTTCTTCCAACTCCATTACTCAACAATGCTAGTCTCTATTTTTTATTGCATAATACAATGCCAGATTATTCATTTCTTTGAGCTTTTGGGTGTGCGTGTTTTCCTCTCTTATAATTCCACAAAATTTCTGATTCGAAGTAAAAGTGCATCTTTATTGGCTAAAGTCAAAATCACAAAGGATATAAATGTTTAGACCATACCACCAAACGTGTCTACATATCTAGGAATGTGTTTTTTTTAATGAGGATGATTTTCCTGACCTTTGTGATATAGTCGCGCTCAGGGCTATGGTGGGGGCAACGATCCCCTTGGTTTAGGTTCATTACTTGTTCCTTCTAAATTTGTTTCTAACTCTAATCCACCCAATTTTCGTGACTTTGGTTCCAAATCTTGAGCTTGTCCCATCCACCTTAGTTGTTGGGCCATCAGGACAACTACCTTCTCCTTCATTAGAGGGTCGACCCCACCCCACCCCACTCCCGTTCTCCCCTTTTTGATTCCAGTACAACATAGCCTGCAACTAGATCATCACTAGTCTGCTCCACTCAAACCTTGCCTCTCGGTTCAATTCCAATCCGTCCATATGAATCTCATTCAACTCGTAGGCCTAATCCACTAGCTTATGTAGGTCCACTCTCCATGAACCCATAAATCATCCAAAAGGCCCAAGAACATTAATTCCTGATCCCAGTCATGTTGTTGAGGTAATAAGTCATAATACTACTTTTCCTATCACCCGTTCTCAAACTGGGTCACAAAATCCATGCCAATTTCCTGACTCTCACTTGTACTTTGCTATTAAACATCATTTGCAAGTGTTTTCCAATGTTCAGGTTCCGAAAGAGTCTCCTCACTTCCTACAGGCTAACTCATCTTCTGAATGGCACGCCACAATGAAAGAAGAGTATGATGTACTTATTGCTAACTCGACCTGGTCGTTGTATCTCAGACCTGCAAATCATAACGTTATTGGAAACAAGTGGGTCTACAAGATTAAAATCAAATTTGATGTATTGAGAGGTACAAAGCTAGGTTGATTGCTCGAGGGTTTGAGTAGATGCATGGTATTGATTTTGAAAAGACTTTTAGCCCGGTTATCAAGTCTTCCACGCTTCAATTTTTGTTGTGCTTATCTGAGCAGTTTAATTGGATTGTTCGTCAATTGAATGTTTCCAATGCATTTTTAAAACGGTGAGCTATTTGAGGAAGTTTACATGGAACGACCTTTGGGCTTTATCTCTCCAATGACCCCTAATCATGTTTGCAGACTTCATGATGCCTAATATGGATATGGGCTCAAACAAGATCCTCATGTGTGGTATCTACGACTCTCCCACTGTCTAGTTGAATTTGGATTCAAGTGTTCGAAAGTGGACATCTCCTTGTGCCCATCATAACGGTGAGGTGCATATCTTTTCTCTAGTCAATGTTGATGATATATTGGTTAGTGGAACACATCAAACCTTCATTTGAGAGCTGATAGTGTATCTTCACACTAAGTTAATGCTTAGAGATATTGGTAATCTATGTTACTTTCTTCGGATTCAGCTTTCAGGATAGGCCAATATTAGGGATTTTTTGTTTTTGAAAAGTTTAGATGTTTCATTCACAACTTCGTATATTGTGCCACTTTTACAAAATCTACTTACAACTTCATTCAGAAACAAAAGTTGAGTCATAGCCTAGGCTCTCAATACATCAGTAAAGGTGGTCCCCTCTCGGTTGTTCCATAAATGTTCATCTAGCTCCACAAATACCACCTCACTTTATCAAGCACTACTTTAGCCTCAAAACCTGCATTAGAGAATTGGATACAATTTCTCATACATCATAACTCCCACACCACCGGTAACCACAAAGCACACCAACTTTCCTCACCAACCTTGTTCCATATAAGCACCATATGAACCTCAAAGTTAATATGGAGGTCAAGGTGCCCTAATAATTTGGGTCAAATCAGGCAAATGGGATATATTTTCCTCTGTAGTATCGCAAAACCTGCAAGACACAATTGTCAGATTCATGCCTTAGATTTCGCTTGGTAGGGATCTGTTATGTTTTCTTTCACGTCGAATTTGATTACTTCTGTGTTTTAATCCAACAAACAAATTTTCAGTGAGTAAAATAACAACAATTGTAAGTAATAATGCAAAGAAAGGAAAAATGAAAGAGAGTAGGATTAAGGCCCGTGGTTCGCCGGCTCCATAGAGTCCGGTTAGTCCACGTTGAGCTCCGGAAAGGATGCTCTCATAGCTCTATTTGCACTTCCAAAAACCAACGAATCAAGTTACAAATCTGGTCAGACCACCAAGATCCAAAAATACACCAAAAAATTGAGATTCTTTCAACAACTCTAGAGCCTTCACAACTACTAGTGATTATCTATCACTAGCACCAACAAACAGCCAAAACAACCGTAGATCTATCAGCAAAGTAAGCAAGAAAACCAGGGGTTTCCAGGAGTCACTCGAGAGAAAAATCAGAGAGTTCGAGAATGAGAGAGAAAGTGATATTCAATAATGTACATGTCATGTCCTTTGAGATTCTTTATATTGCTCCATTATAACGCCATCTTGACCGTTGGATTAAACCAGATCAATGGACCAGATCACGTAGTTAATAAGTATCAATCTCGACCATCTATGCTGCTTTCGAATGTATGGCTCAGGTGACCTCAAAAACTATACTCCACTTCGACCATTGGATTAGATCAGACAAATAAACGGTTCTGATTCATACAATCGTTCGCATTCAGCTTCTTAAGGAAGCTATCAATATTAGCCGTTGGATATCACATAAAATCTAGAGTGCAAATTTAAAATAGCTTTGTTACATGGATCAACAATATCAGCCGTTGGATTAACACAAAATCAATGGACAAAGTTGTAAAGTTCCGAAGTGAATACCTACCATAGATCTATAATTTTAACGGTCCAGATTCACTCATTTGATACAAGGGCAACATTGTAATAACACATGAATAAGTTGAGGTCAAAGGTAAATTCACTTTCAACAGGATCCTATTTTGCAGCATTTTCCAAGCAAAAAATCAAACTTTTGCCGGCACCATTGTTTGCCATACTCCACAATTTTGCCCAGGGCTGTACATTGGACTGATGTACGAGCATAGCTTCCCGTAGGCTGAAGAAAATGGGAGTTCCCTGTACCATCGCCACCTGCATTCCCAATCGCCATTCCGCTAACACCCCAACTCTGCAATTGTTGTATTCTTATCCATTGCGGCGTTGTACAATATTTGGAACCTTACCCTCAAGCTTATGTCTTCTAGCCAACAATCTTTCTAGAGCCATGTACTCCTCCCATCACTAATCACTCCTCAATGGAACTGTTAAAACAGAGGTTCAACCATTTATAGCTTTGGACATGGCCACCACCAAATTGACTTGCCCACTGTTGGATGTTGTGCTTCCATTTTCTCTAATTGTCCCGCATCGCATCCCGGCTTTGCCTCAAGCACCTCCATCCACATACCTTCTCTCTCAGTAATCACCTTGATCCTCCATTTCCCCAATAGAGAAACATTATATACTTCCATCCTCTTTATCTCTAGCCCCCTCTATTTTAGGCATACCGTGTCTCGCCCAATCGATTTTCTTTCCTCATTCCTACCCACACCGGGGCTTAAATCATGATTAGATCCAAAAATTCTATTAAGGGGAGGGCGGGTGAAGCGTTAAAAAAACTATTCTCTTTAGGGAGAAAATGTAAATTTGGCCCTAGTTTGAACTTTGAACCATGTATCAAGAGGCTTCAACATTTCTGCAGCTATTAGACCAATAAGCACTTAATACATTTGAGACAGGGGTGCTGCCTCCCTCCCCCTCATTTATTTTTATTTTAAATTTATATGAATATTTATAATCTTATCTCCTAATATATTGTCTACCCCAAGGGCGGATCCAGAAAATTTTTTTGAGGGCCAAAAAAAATTTAGAACGGGGGAGAAAGAATTATTTTTTAGAGGGACGATGTAAATTTTTTAGAGGATGATAAAATAATTTATTTACTCAACAGTTATGAAAAATAATAATTTACCAGCTCAAACAAGGATAAAAAAAAAAGAAAACCTAAACCATTTAATAGTACCTAATTTGTTTATAGTGTCTAATTTGTATATACAAATATTTCTCTGAACAGATTTGCACGAACAGAACAAGTTTATTAAATAGAGATGAAAAAAAATCATAAATAGATTTATAGAACCGAACAGAGACAACAAAAATTGAAATAAAAACCCAATTCTAAAGAAATCCTAAATAAAAATTACCAACCTTAATCGCTGAAAGATGTCAGCAAGTGCTTGATACTCAAAACCCACGAGGAAACAAAATTACCGTCTAGCCCTAACTAGAAAATTATTGTGAAAAAATGCGAAGAGAGATAACTTATTGCTTTTACAAGGAAAAGTGGAGGAGTATGTTCGTAAATTCATATATGAGTTTATAGTAAAAGGGTACGAATGCGGACCTAGGATGGGACAGGAGCCCCTCATTTATCATTGTTTGTTCATAGTGGCGGATCTAGCAAGGTTGGTAACGGGGTACAAAACAAGTATGGGATGCGGATAGGGATTTATTACTAGCTTTAGGGGGACTTAAAAAAAATAGTGATATTTTATTAAAAAAAATATTGATAATATTTTATTGTATTTTTGTGTATCACTCCCCCCTAAAAAAGTTTACTCCTTGTTTTTATCCCCTTCATATAGTTCATGGATTCGCCAATATGTGCGAAGGGTAAGAAAATACACTAAAAAATATAGTTAGAGAATAAAAATATTAAAGTTTGCACTACTATTTTTTTTTCCTCAGAAATCAAGGGCGCGACGGCAGAGGGAGGAGGGGAGGGGGATCTATTAAACCTATAAGCACTTAATACAATTGAGATAGGGGGTGTTACCTCCATTTATTTTTATTTTAAATTTATATACATATTTTTAAAAAATAATTGATACGAATTTTCATAGGGTAGCTATGAATCTTTGTATATCAGTAAGAAATGTGGATTTGGGAATTAAATTCTTAAATATAAATAATTAGAATTCGAAACAAAATAACAAAGGGATATGGCGTGCAATCCAATAAAAGGTTACACGAAATAGATTTGATGGAAGGAAACGATATGAAAAATTGTGTTATGACTTAAGAATTCAACCAAACATGCTTCATCATCCTCTAGCTAACATTTATGCTAGAAACGAATGAAAACAAATATTCAATTCAACGCCTAACAGTAGCTCTACCCAAATATTAACACAAAATCAATGACACACTTTTACATAGATTACGAAGATGCATGCAACCCAATTCTTTTTTGACATGAATTAAAAAACAAAGAGTTTCCTCAAAAATTCATAAAAAAATCAATCAAATGGGTGGTTTTACAAAAATGAAATTGGCCTTTATATTGGCAAAGAAATAAACTAAGAAACCTAATTTGAATTAAACTAAAATACTAAGAATTCTAAATTAACATAATTCAAAATTAATAATTAAAAAGGAAAAAGAACAATTTAAATTGGACTATGATTTTCTCTTGGGTAAGAACAACTTCACTTAGATAAGATCACTTCTTCTCTTCGTTGACAATAACTCCTTTGGATGGAAGAGTTCGACTTGAATAGGATTTCTCAGTACAGTAGAGTCCACTCGACCCAGGTCTCATTTGGATCATGCAAGAATCTGACTGCGTCTCGGGCCGAGAACATCTACATCAATAATCGTATCCCCTAATATCTTGTCTACCCCTCTCATGTATCATGGTTTGTTCACATGGTGCAAAAAAATTATGGGATGCAAACAGGGACAGATATATTACGGGCTTCAAGGGGGTGGGGCTTCAAGAGAATAGTGATATTTTTATCAAAAAATATTGATAAAATTTTTTAGTGTAATTTCTTATAATCCTTCCCCCCTAAAAAAGTTTGCTCTTTTTTTTTCGTTCCCCTTTATGTAGCTCTTGGATTTGCCAATAAGTGCGAAAGGGTAAGAAAATACACTAAAAATATTGTTAGAGAATAGAAAGATTAAAGTTTGCTAAAAATGTATTTTTTAATGTAATTTTTTCAAAACAGTTTTAGTGTAAATCATACCTTTCCCCCTCCTTCCCCTAGACCAAAATTCCTGATTTCGCCCGTACGCAAGGGCGGCCATAACCTGTCTCTCTGAGTAGCTCCGCCAGTGCTCAAACCGTAATTTATGCTATTGTATGTGAAAAAAGAGTAAACATTGGAATTAACTATATGTATCATCAGGGGGTACCAGGGGGGCCATGGTCCCCCATGATTTAAAAATAATAATTTTAAATGTAAAGAAAAAAATATTTTTTAGTTTGATCACCCTTTAAATACAATTTTGTTTTGTAATAATACATGAAAGCCAATGTAGATGAGTTGGTAACATTGCAGCTTGCCTACTGTAACGCCAGGGTTCGAATTCCAAGTTCCTTATTTATTTTTCAATTCTACATATAAAAATCAAAAGCAAAAAGTGGAAGTTGTGATTCGAACCTTAGTTAATGAATTAAAATTCTACCAATCAGTTACTACACTATAACGAAAATAATACTATAAAAAAACAGTTTTTTTTTTTAAAAAACTTAGAAACCAAAAATAGAAACTTTTTTTTGGTAATTAAAAAAAACAGAAGTTTTTTGCGCAAAACCCAAAAAACAGAGCAGAATAGGTCTACATAACAACGAAAAAATCTTGAAAAAATCTTGAATCCAAAGGAGAGACAAAAGCTTGAAAAAATCCTACAACAAACGAAAATAATCTTGGAAAATTTCGATGCACCAAACCCAGAAAATAAAGAAGAATTTGTTTACAAACAACGAAAGTTTTTTGAAAAAATGGAACCTGCTCAAATCCGAATAGATATTGTTTTTATATATTTCCATTCATAATTGACTTTCAGAAATTCATATAAATTTGTTGGATTTTCTTATATCTTTTGCTCAAATCCGAAAAAAAAAGTCTACATTTTTTTGCAGCTTATAATGATTTAACAAGACCCGACTCCACCCAATTCAGTATTCACGTTGCCCAAGCCCACAAAATTCCCCC
>JAOWBN010232064.1:0-37223 GCA_028565015.1 Pinguicula moranensis
AGTGGCGGAAGCAAAATCTGCTACCGATAACTTGTCGGTATCGGTGGCGGAACGGCTATCGGTGGCGGAACGAGCCGTTCCGCCACCGATACCACTGACTCCCACCCCTATATGAGAGTCTTCGGATCACATTGATTACCACAACTACATAATTCCCTGCAGAAACTAATGAGCTTAGCTTTCTACTCGAATAGAGCCAATAGTAGTTAGGTTCTCTATTCCTATGCTGAAAAAGGGAGGGGTTAGCAATTGGCTCCTACATATCTTCGGCCAATGCAATCGAAACCATACCTACACATACTGCAAGAGAAAACCATACCAGGGGAAGCAGTCAAAGTACAAAATAGATAAGTCATGACCTTGCTGTGAATCCAGAGCTCCCTATCTCAACCTCCTGAATGATAATTCCCTAACAGAGAAAAGTAATCAAAGTCACAAAGTTGATGGCTCATGACCATGCTATTAACATAAATACTATGCTCAGCTCCCTCATAAGCTTTAGACAGTGCAGCAGATCAAATACTAAATAGAGTTCATCATTATCTGCGATAAGTGGCATATGTATTATAATGATGAAAAACATGAGAGAGGATTTTGCAGCCAATCAAAAATTATATAGTGGAATTTGCTAGAGTATTTGGCCTTTGTCCATAGCCAGACAACTCTTTGAATCTTTTGTGTGATGTCTGCAACAGGAGAGAGGTATGCTTGAAAATGAGCTGCATTCCGAGTCTTCCACATGAGCCACATCATGGCCAGCCAAAGGGACTTCCAGATATCCATATTAACACCAGATGGTTTATTATTCACAAAGTCATCAAAGATAGGAATTTGTTGATAAGTAGGAGGGCTATTCATAACCTTCAGCCAGCTACATACTTGTGTCCATACCTGTAGACTAAGATAGCAACTGTGAAATAAATGAGAGATGGACTCTGAGTCAGATTTACATAATGAACAACAAGTTACCTGATCAACGGGAATAATATGTCTTTGTTGAAGTATTAGTTTAACTGGAAGACCTCCTTGCATTAGTTTCCAAGCAAAGATGGAGATCTTTTTTGGAGTGATGCCATTACAGATTCTACATAAAGTTTATGCTTCACCAGGTGATGCCATTCCAGTTTCTGCTTATAAGTTTGTTATAAGAATCCTTGAACGAGTAGCAACCATCATTACTCCCTGCAAAGAGATATTTATCATCACCAAACATATCTGGTTCTCTGCCTTGAAGATAGGTCATTAAATCTGCAAATTTTGAAATTTCAAAATCCCTTAATAGCCTCCTCCAACTCCATTGCCAATGCCATGAAGTATTATCCCAGTATTGCATACCAGCAATAGTACATGATTGATTGTTAGCAATTCTATATAGCCTAGAAAAATTTTCAGCCAAAGAAGCATTTCCAGTCTAGTTTTCCTGCCAGAATCTGATGGCAGTCCCTTTCCACAGGCTGAGCTTTAATGGATTGTGAGAACCATGGTGCTTTGGCAACCTCTTGGATAGATTTCCACCACTGAGATGCATAACCCATGCCTCTTCTTCTAGATCTTACTATTATGTCCTAATTTGGCCTTAGTGCTCTAAACTCTCCTATATGTAAACTCTCTATGTGGCTATATTTTGAGCAAATAATATCAAAAACCATGCTCTTTTCTCCAGAGAGTAATCTGGCATACCATTTACCTAACATGGCATCAATGAAATGACTAAGATTTTTGACTCCCAAACCTCCTGCTTCTAGTGGTGACCTTCTCCCATGAAACCCAACTCACTTTCTTGTGGTCCTTAGTAGAGCCCCATAGAAAACTTCTCTGCGTATGTTTCAGTTTCTTGGTAACACACTTAGGAGCTTTGAAAAATCCGAAGAAGTGGGTAGGTAATGAGGTCAAAACAGAGTTCATCAGAATAAGTTTCTCTCCTGCTAAAATATGATTATGCTCCAAGTTGTTCAACCATCTATTAAACTTACAAAAAAATTGGATTCCATGTTGATTGTGTCTTCTGATTAGCTCCTATAGGTATGCCAAGATATGAGAATGGTAAGGAGCCAGTTGGACAACCTAAGTACACAGCCATGTCCTCCAGCAATGATTACTGAATATTAAGTCCAACCAGTTTGCTTTTAGAGAATTTTATGCTCAGACCCGAGCTAATTCAAAATTCTAAAGCACAACCTTTATATTTAGGATGTTCCTCCACTCAGCATGACCAAATAACAAGGTATCGTCTGCAAATTACAGATGAGTGAGATGGACTTGGACTCTGCCTACTTTATAGCCTATGAGAAGATGAATGTCTATGGCTTTTTGAATCATCTTGGTGAGGCCTTCAGGTGCAATTCGAAACAGCAAAGGAGACAAGTAAGCCACGTTTAGGATAGAATTAATTAGTAAGACTTCCATTGATCAGAATTGATGTTGAAGCAGATTCGAGTATTGCTTTGATCCTACTCAACCAGCATCTGGGAAATCCCATATGCTCCATAACATCATAAAGATATACCCAATTGACAATATCAAATGCCTTTTCAATGTCGATTTTCAGTATGAAAGCCTGCTTTTTGAGTTTCTTTGCTTCATCAATTGCTTCATGAGCTATCACAACTCCATCTAGCAGTTTTCTTCCTTGAATAAAAGCCATATGTGTTGAGGAAATTACCTCTGGAAGGATAGTATTCAATCTGATGGCTAGTACCTTGGACAATATTTTTGGCATCGAACCTAGCAAAGAGATAGGCCTATAATTGGAGACATGCAGACGAGAATCCATCTTGTCCAGGAGGGATATGTGAGCTGCATTACTTTCTTTAGCCAGTTTCCCATACCTATAAAATTCCCGAAATAAGCAACATATGTCAGATTTCATGATCTTAATAAAGTGCTTAATAAATTTAAAGTTAAAATCATCCGGGCCTGGACTCTTGCTACTACCACAGGCAAAAATGGCATTCATAATTTTAAATTCAGTAAAAGGAGATATTAAGTATCTTTGGGCCATAAAGCTAAGAGTTGTGAATGTCACGTTGGTTATCCTTGGTCTCTCCCAGAGAACTTCCATGTACAGGGCTTGGAAATGAGACTTAAAGCACTGTTTCACCAAGTTAGGTTCCTCTAGCCATATATCTCCTTCCCAGATTCCATTAATGTAGTTCTTTCTCCTATTGCTGTGAAGAATCCTGTGAAAATAAGCAGTGTTGGAGTCTGCCTGCTAAATCCTGTTTATTCTTGCTTTCTAAAAAGTGAGACTATCCAAGGTGTTAGCTACTTTGAGAAATTCCTCATTTAGCATGTTAAGATCAGAACATTGGCTAGCAGAAAGACTGTCAGTTTCAGACTAATTTTCTAAGTCTGTAACCTTTTCCAGAATCACTCTTTTCTGATCAGCTAAGTTCCTTGGTGTAGCAAGATTCCACTGTTTTATACCAGCTCTGATAGCTTGTAGCTTGGTTTTGATTCTGAAACTTGCATAGCCTGGTGGATTAGTAGAGGTCTAGATGCTTTTGACCATATCTGTAAAAGTTTTGTCTTCAATCAAGCAATCAAGCACCTTGAGACATTTTGGACCCTAATTCTGTACCTTACAGCATAAGCTAACAAGATAATGGTCAGAATCATCCTTCTTCAAACCTGTTTGAATCCAGTTGGTGTCATTGCCCACCCAGTTATTATTAACCATTTTCTTCCTTCCATTTTTAGATCTATCAAATGTAGATCTCTAAAAAAGTCATTGAATGCCTCAAGTTCAGCAGTATTAGGGCAATGGATTGTGCCTCTTCTCTCCTCTTGTTTGAGTATTGCATTAAAGTCTCACATGAGACACCATTTTTTTTCCTTTTTATCTTCCAAAAACTCTCTGATTTTCTTCCATTGTTGTATCTTAGAGGATAGATCACTTGGGCCATAAATATTCAACACAGTTGAAGGTATTATCTCATTAGACCACCAGTTATTCCCAGGAGGCCAATATCAAAGAAAACTGAAGTTCTGTGGAATTTATACTTATTCCAAATGCATAACACCCCCCTGATTGTCCAACTGATCCCATGCGCATCCATTCAAAATTTGTGTCCATCCATAATTTAGCACACACTTTCTGATTCATCCATTCTACCTTGGTCTCTTATATACTTAAAAAATCTAGTTTCTCCTTCATTATGAAGTCTCTTAATATTTTCTTCCTCCCTGGGCTGTTTAGGCCTCTGATATTCTAGGATATAACTTTCATTAAGGACGAGATTCCTCACCTTTCTTACCACTGCCAAGTGTTAGGGATTTCTGAGATTTCCTCATTTGTCCATTCATGTGTACAATATGTTGGTGAATTAATTCTGAATTTTTTTCCATAAGTGAGGCCAAGTTCTGTGCCAATTTCCATTACTCTATCAACTTCCTCATTCAATTGATGTGAGTGCTCCATTTGACTATTCTAAAGATGTATATCACCTATCAACTTATCTAGAGTAGCTTGTGCTCTAGAAATATCACACTCTACCTATTTTTTGGATTGACTTCTGGTTAATACCCCAGTCTTCTTAGTCTTCACATTAGAACTTTTCTTCGACAATGGGGATGTTCCTTCCAGAGGAGGGAAAGAAGAAATATTCTTCATATCTACCTCATTTTCCAAAGAGCTTTGTTGAATAGACTGATCACAGCCTAAAGTTGTGTTGTTATTCTGACTTTGTTCCTCTAAAGTCATTGCAGTTTCAGATTTATGTGCGTCCTCATCAACTAATTTCATGTTAACATCCATAACATTGGATACAGTATCCATGATAGCCTCCTCATTGACAATATTCTGTAACCTTATAGAGTCACTGCGAATGTTCTTTTTACTGTATAGGCCTTTTGGAGAAAATGGTGGATAAGTATCATTCCACCCTTTGTCTTGAGATATGTGATGCTCTCTATTAAAGACAGTTTGAAGTAGAGCCCTTTCATCCCAGTCCATACAGGTTTTAGTTTGTACTTCATCATGTAACACTGCCTTATTACTATGAGAAGACTCAATGCTTGCCTCTCTAGATGCAGCCTCATTCGTTTCTGAAATCAGTTCTTCCTCAGAAAAGGAACCACTGATCAAACGAGAATAGTTGGCATGGGTGATATGCACACTGTCATTTAAAACTAGACCTGGTTTAATGGATTCTACTTTTACTACTTTGGAGCAGGATTCCTTTTGTTGAGAATGTATAAGCTTATGATCCATACAGTCCTCCACTGAAAGGTCCTTTGATATCATAGTCGTAGACACAGATGTTTTGGTAAGTTTAGTATAACACATAGATGTTATACTATTCATGGCCAAAAGGAGTTTATCCCCTCTCTGTGAAATCCCTTAATATTTAGTGTGAGCTTCAATCCATTCAATATAACACATAGATGTTCTGGTAAGTTCAGAGCATAATCATGTTGAATCAGTAACACAACCGTCTCCAAATGGCTATGTTGTAATGAACATTCACCAATTTTCCTGCAGATACCCAGAGCAGATCTAGTTTTGTCAAAATATACTCTGTCCAGTATTGAATAGGTAAGCCATACACTTTGACCCAAGTTACTTCTGCAAAGGTGGAAGAATCTCTTTGTTCCAAGGAGATAAATAGATAAATCTAGCAACCGGTTCTTTTTTTTTTGGTAAGTAAGATTTTATTAAAAGACCCCCTTACATGTAGTAGCTTTTGCACTAGATACACATACTTCCACTTCTATTTTGTGGCCTGAGACAAGCCATACAACCAAATCCGCCTACAAACAAAACCCGTTCTAATGTTTTAGTCTTATTGAACAGCAGAAGAAAGGTAGGCGCAACCAGTCAGTCAGAGTAGTTCCAGAATGATTCAGCTTTGCTGCCACCAGCCACGTCCAAGATGTAATCTGTATTTGTTCTAGCAACCAGTTCTTAACCCAAGTTGAATCATTGTTAATCAAGTTATTCAGGTCAGGTTCCTCTTCTTCCTAGAGGAGGACATAAACTGGACTGACTAATATATTCAGATATCCTGCCTGTTTGAGAGCTAGTTGGAAGCAACACCAATCTGTGTGCCAATGCAGTGTTACTATATTTCCAAGTTTCAACCAAGATTGATAGTCCCTATAAATGTCTATCACTAAAGGATGGATGGTGGATTCACCCACAACCAGATGTTTGATCACCCCTTTCCCAACTATATTTTTCTGAAGCACATTTGGTGGGATAACTTCACGAGTCATAGGTGCCATAGATTGCATAGTTGGTTTAACCTTCTGCTGCACATTATCTCTAGAGGCTGGTAATGTCTTACCCTTTAAAAATCGAGCTCTATTAGCTTGGAGTTTATAGGAGCCAATCCAAAGATTATTAAGCTTAAGTTGTAAGGCTTCTTCTTCCATGTCTTCAGCAAAAGTCACAAACCCCAAAGGACTGCCATGGTTGTTCAGTTTATGTGCTTTCTTAAGACTTCTCACCTCACATTGTTTGTGTAGCAGGGCTTTCAGATGCGACATTTCACAGTGTGGAGGAAAGTTTGATATATAGTATGTGACTGGCCCAACTCTGGCTGTCCCTTGAGATTGTAAGCGAGGTCCGAGCCTTTCATGGATAGAGATAGGATTATGAGAAATAAGCATATCAGCATACAAGATTCCATCCTGTTTCTTAACAGGTAGGGGAAGCAAAGGCATTTTCCCTGCTTTGATATAAGCACGCCTCATCCATTTCAGTTGTTGTAGAGGTAAACTCCAAGTATGTTCGGACATGGCTAGGAGGTATAAGCACCAATGGCACGAATTTAGGAAGAGAAAGAGAATAAGTTGATATGATAGAGTTGAGCTCTAAGAGTGCGTGAGGCAACCCAGAGTAGGTGGATGGGGTGGAAGCTAATATTCACCTAATGTTGAATACCGACTCCCTAGTGACCAAAGGGAGTATCTAAGGAAAGGAGGAGGAAGGAAAAGAACGAATTTGCCGGCGTTTAGCGCCGGACAAATGACAAGCGAATACACTATTCATGCTAGAGATCTAAGCTATTTTGAGACCTTCCCGGGCGCATAAGGCATCCCCGAGAAGAGGTGAGCATGGCGAGATAGGATAAACAATGATTAGAGAGATTGTTGCTAGGAGAAAGACGGACATGAAGTCGGAGAAGATGCGGGTTTACTGTTCATTGCGAGTTCTGTACGGAGAGAAAATACCAGGAATGAACTGATGTAGAATTCCTAGAAAGGCTTCAATCAACATAATATTATTGTTATCTTGACGGCTACTCAGGGTACAATCGAATTTGTATTGCACCGGAAGATCAAAAGAAGACACCCTTATCGAACATTGGCATTCTGCTGTATGCCATTTGGACTCTGCAATGCCCCATCTACATTTTAGAGATGCATGACAACCATTTTTTCTGTTATGGTGGAACGCATAATTGAAGTTTCATGGATGACTTCTCTATGGTGGGATCAACATTTGAAGAATGTCTATGCAATCCAAAATTAGTATTGGCGAGATGTGAACACTCCAACTTGGTAATCAATTAAGAAAAGTGTCATTTGATGGTGCAAAAGGGAATTGTGTTAGTTCACAAAGTGTCAAGTTTGGGGATAGAATTTGATAGGGAAAAAATTGAGGTTATATCCAAAATACCACCACCAACATCAGTGAAAGGGATAAGAAGTTTCTTAGAACAAGTAGACTTCTACGGAAGATTTATTAAAGATTTTTCCAACATTACACGCCATTATGCAAGCTTCTGAAAAAAGATGCTTTTTTTAATTTTGAGGAGAAATGTATGGAAGCCTCCAACTTTTAATCTTGAGGAGAACTTTTGAGGACAACTGCTCCATCATAGATACACCAAACTAGGAAAGACCATTTGAGATTATGTGCGATGCAAGTGATCATGCAATGGGAGCTACAATGGGACAAAGAAAAGACAGGGTGTTTCACACAATTTATTATTCAAGCAAAACTTTGAATGCCCTTGAATTAAACTATGTCACTACCGAAAAGGAACTCCTGGTAGTGGTGTTTGCATTCAATAAATTATGACCATATGTTTTGGGAAGTAAGGTAGTGGTTTATACTGACCACTCAGCCAATAGGTATCTTATGGTTAAGAAAGATGCCAAACCATGACTGATAAGGTGGGTTTTGCTATCGCGAGAATATGATGTAGAAATAAACGACAAAAAGGGATATGAAAATGTGGTAGCTGATCATTTGTCAAGGTCAAAAAACCAGAACAGTGCTAAAGTGGATAAATTACCAATCAATGATTATTTTCTAGAGGAGAGACTATTAGCTTACAAGGCAAGCAAGAACCATGGTTTGCAGACATTGTTAACCATGGGGCATGTGAGATTATCCCTCATGGGATATTATGGCATTAGAAGGAGAGGCTCTTTTCTTAAGTAAAATACTATCCACGGCATGAGCCTGTGAAATATAAATACTTCTCTGATCAAGTGATTCGCAGGTATTTTCTAGAAGAGGGATGCACTCCATACTGGTCCACTGCTACACTTCGGAGTGCGGAGGACATTTTGGAAGAAATCACACAACACCAAAGGTACTCCATAGTGGTTTTTATTGGTCATCTTTATTTAAAGATGCACACTCTTTTGTCAGCATCAGTGATAGATGCCAAAGAATGGATCAAATTTCCAAAAGGAGTGAGATACCTCTTCAAAATATCCTTGAGGTTGAACATTTTAATGTATGGGGACTTGACTTCATGGGACCATTTCCATTCTCAGTTGGCCAAAAATATATCTTAGTTACAGTGGATTATGCCATCAAATGGGTGGAAGCAATAGCAACCCAACAAATGATGCAACAGTGGTACTCAAATTTCTACGCAAGAATGTTTTTTCAAGATTTGGTATACGACGATGTATTGTAAGTGATGGAGGGTCACATTTTTGTAACAAACCGTTTGAATCTTTACTGGGAAAATATGGAGCTCGTCATCGCAAATTAATGGTCAAGCCGAGATATTAAACAAGAAAATCAAGATGATATTGGAAAAGATAGTGAATATACCGAGGTAGGATTGGGCACTCAAGTTGGATGAAGCAGTTTGGGCATAAAGGACTGCCTATAAGACTCCCATTGGCATGTCCTCATATCGTTCAGTATATGAGAAAACCTGTCATCTCCCTATGGAACTTGAACAAAAAACTTATTGGGCTATGCATAGTCTAAACTTCAGCATAAAGGTTGTAGGTGACAAGAGGCTGCTCTAAATGAATGAGCCGAATGAGCTGAGGAACAATACTTATGAGAATGCCCGGATTTATAAAGATAGAACTAAAGCCTAGCATGATAAACATATATCTAGACGCCACTTTTATCTAGGACAGAAGGTACTATTATTTAATTATAGACTGAAACTGTTTGCAGGAAAGCGGAAGTCCAAATGTTCTGGACCATTTGAGGTCACACAAATATTCCCCTACGAAGCCATTGAGATTGCTCATCTTGACAAAGGTACTTTCAAGGTGAATGGCCAAAGATTAAAACCATACGAAGAGAGAGGCACAAACCAGGAGAGGCTCATAGACTCTAATCACTGCTGAAGCTGAAAAATGTCAAGCTAATGACATTAAAAGAGCGCTTCTTGGAAGGCAACCCAAGGCTTTTTTTAGCCATTTAGGGACATATCCCCAACCCTTCTATTTATTTGAGCTTAGTTGAATTAGTACCATATGTTGATCTTTAAGTTTGGGGAAGGGCAGCTATTCGTCCATACATGGCAGTTAATGAAATTCTTGTTAGTGAATGACTTTGGATTTATTTAGGCATTTTAAATTTAAACAGTAGTCACCACCACCCTTTAACATGAATTGTTATTACATGTAGGGTGAACTCATCAGTTCAAGAAATGCAAGGATATGGAGAACTAACTGATGTTGAACACAACACCCATTTGGATCAAACTTCCCACATACTGAACAACCAATGTTTCAATTGAATTTACTCTACTTAAGCTATGGTAATGGGTGCAACATTTATCTTGATTTAGCACCCTATAACTGCTATAGTAACTGCAAAAATCGGCCCTCTCATGTCAAGATATAAAAGGCTCAACAATTATCCTGTGTCCTTACACATATTTCTCTCGGCAAAAAAATGACAAACCCTAGACCAACTATGTTCCTCTGAAGAATTGGAACAGACCACCCTCTAGAGCGGTCTTTTTCTCAGGATTCAACCAATTAGACCTTCCCTTTTGAATTCCGAAATAAGAACGGCTAAGTCTGAACTCTCTCTGTTCAAGTTTTCATAACATTTAGAAAACAATGCCGCCCCAAAAGACTAGACTCACTAAGGGAGTTGTTCCTAAGAAATTTTTGAACAATCATGCCAAGGAGTTCTTTGATTCTACTGTGGGGGTACTTGATGTTATTTGATAGAGAGGAGTTTCTTCGAAATCTATGCCTACTATTAGAAATTCTATTAAGGATATCAGTTCTTGCGCACTATGGGTGAGTATGCCCCAAATCTGGGACAAGAATTTTAAGCACATCTAGTAACCACGGATGATGGGAAAGTCTATGTTCGGGAAACTTTAGTGCCCTTTAACCTGACTGAAATCAACCAAACCTAAAGCCCTATTTCCGTGGGGGAATATGAGTTTTCACATTTTAGTAGAGGATACCTAGATCTAGTAGATTTGGCCCAATTCTTGTGTGCACCATGAATGACTTGGAAGATGTCATCAGGAACTCAGTAGATTGAATTGGGAGTAAACAAAGATGACTGCCGAGCTAATGTTCTTATGCGGCATCTGTTTGTCTTCACAAGGCTGATACTTACCACACATACTAGAGATATCAAATTGAATCACCTGTTTCTTATTTATGCCATTGAAATGGGACGAAACATCAATGTGGGAAAGGAAATCTACAAAGATATCATGGAGAGTCTGGCTTCCTTGGATAACTGTCCCAATTCACTGTACTTTCCTTCTTTGATCACATCCATGTGTTTGAAGGCTGGTGTAGCTTTGGCGGATGATGAGACTGTTTCCTCCAGTGCTGGATATAGGACCAAGAGTGATTAGAAAGCTGGGGGTCTATTTTGATCACAGATCCATTAAAGTTGAGGCAACACCTAAGCATTCCAATATATCCAAGGAAAAAGGAAAAGGTAAAATTGTAACACCTTCTCTGCCTTTGCAGGAATCAAGCTAAAGACCCAAGATGCAGGCAAACTCTGGACCAACGACAACACAGTGGGAATTCTTCGTGGATCATACCTAGTGCTGTGTTGCTGCACTCTATACAAACATAGTCCTAATGTCCACAACCAAGGGGATCCAGTATCCAATCAGCCCGCTGCCACCACCTCTCAAGTTTACTCCACTAGCAGCACCAGCTGATGCAGCTACAGGAACTGGGGATGACGAAGTGGAAGATGATGATGATGCAGAGCGCACAAACAACCTAGTGGGATCAGACTCCGACTCTTAATGAAGAATGGTTCTGCCTGCCTTGGGAGAGTATTGCTTTCCTTTCTTTACTCTATTCTATATTCACTGGTGCAGTTTCTCATAAGTTTGGGGATGGTTTGAACTATTTGAACTATTTGAACTGTTACTTTTATTGTTTTCCACTGTTAATTGTTGTTTCCTTTTGAACTCTGAACTATCTTTAGTCATTGAACTATTCATTGTAGTTATTTTATCTATATTTGTATGTTATAATTAGATAAATGCATACCTAGACAATTAGGATGCGTCAAGTCATCACTAAGCTTTAAAACCACAAAGTGGAAAAGGGGATTGGAATGAGGAAAGCATTGTGGGGAAGAGATTTGAAAAAACAAATATGTTTGGTTGAGGAATCCAAACCTAGGCTTTGATTAATTACGTATGCCGAAAAAATATTCTAACCAAATGTAACCCCTCTGAGCCTAAGCCAGGAACGGGACAAGTTATGGATAGGAAAAAGCAAAAAAAAAAGAGAAAGAAAAAGAATTTTTTTAGGAAAAGCCGTAGAAACTTAACCCTTGTAGCATTCATTCAAGAGATTAATACAAGGACAATCAGCATTCAACATGTATAAGATTCCTTGCAAATATTTTAATACAAATAGCTCACAAGATTGAATATTATGTATGATGTTATTTTAGAGCTGTAAATAGCGATTGATAAAATAAAGTCTATTACAATCGCTGGCCGTCTTGGCATGGCAAAAAGCGAGAGAGATGAAGGAGAAAAGAAAATTGATTAGGATAAATTCTCAATCTTAGTTTGATTTAGGAGACCTCGCCTGAAAAAAAAAAAAAAAAGAGAATCCCCACATGTTTACTTCAATCAACCCTTATAAACAAAGTGACTCAAGCATAGTGATGTCCACGAGCAAAGAGAATTAACCGAGTACATGCAATATTATAGGGTGTTTGTGCTATGTCTGAGCAGAACATATTTGCATGAGAACAAGCAAGGATTTTAGCTTGGGGACACCTCATGAGCCAATTTTATACCCATTTAATGTAGATTATTATGGTCTAATCTTACTCAATTTTGATTGAGGGATGCACGTTATATATCTATTTCTCATTCTTTGACAGGAACTGCTCATTTGATGTGGGGAAATGAAGAACAAAAGGCCTTGAAGCTAGAAGTCTTGTCCCATGAATCCAAGTCACGTCCCCATCTTGCTTTGAATGATTCTGCATGGTGGTGCCTAAACAAATCTAACATGCACTAAACTTTATAGGAGGACGATTTTACCCCTTATTTTGGCTCCAAGCTTCCAATGAAAGCTACCCAACGTGATATAAAAAGGCACAAGAACATTCAAGAGAAGAAGTTGGGAGGTTTCATTTTGATAAGGGTTTTCTATACGTACAATGGCGAGAGCATGAACAGTAAGATTGCCGTACTCCCCACCGTTTAGCTCACTTTATGCTTATCAACCATTATCGCTTGCCTATCCACTTCTGCTGTGAAAACTCTTCTCTCCCCATGGACACCATTGGTGCCTGGAGAGCACTCTCTTAAAAGCTTTCCTGTAGATATCCTAGAAATACATCGAGAAGTTGACGATAATGGACTCGCAGTGGCGCATCTCTCCCCACCAACTAAAATTTATGCGTCGTGCTTTCATCCATGCTCACCCATCTTCATCATACCTAAAAGGGAGTTATCATCACCCGACTGTTTCATATGCGCAGATGCAGCGAAAACAAAATACTTGGCCTGAGAAAACTTGAATAGACTCTGGTGGAGGTAAAATAACTACCACTTTCTTCATTACAAACTTTCCTAAACACTGTCCATATGAGCAGATAGAGAAAGGGTTGCGAAGTTTTGGACAAGTAAAAACCTTGAGGATAGCTAACAAAAATGGCAAAAATGGCCTGCCATTTGGTTTTGTGGAGTTCAAAAATATACCTGATACAGTGATGCTTACATCTCAGCTAAATCAGTTATGGTTTGGGACTTAAAAAGCTTCGAGCGAACCTGGCTAATTACCCCTTCAAAAATCCACTATGCCTACATCTGTTAAGTCTACTTCTAAGCTGGTACAGGTCCCGATTGAATTTGGCAAACCTCAACAAGGGCAGTCATCTACTGCCCAAGATGAAGATAAGCAGCCATCAACTGTTATGCATCAAAAAAGAGTTGTACCTCGTCCAATTCCCCCATCTCCTACTCAATATATACGCAAGATTAGAAGTTCAAAAAGAAATCTGGTTTGGTTACCAAATGCAATGATGTGGATCCTGCGGTATAAAAATAGTCTCAATGAGTTTTAGATTGCAATAAAGTGAGCAGGATATATTAATCTCATGGTGAGTTCTCTTGGTTCTGGCAGAATATTAATATGGGAGCTAAAAAAGGGTGATATGGATACGCTGACCAAAACTAACCAGCAATGGTTATCTCAATGGCTGGAAACTTCGATGACTCCTTGGAATAAGGATAAACATAATATTTGTGCAAAGCGACAGCTCTAGATTAGGATCTATGGTATCCATGTGTCAGCATGGGAAGAATCGGTTATCAGAGAGATTGCAAGTGTTATAGGGAATGTTATTAAAATAGATGAATCAACACTGGATTGTTCCTCATTAGATGCAGCTCTGATTCAAATTGAAGTCAATACAGATAGATTGATTCCACATATGATCAAAGTATGTATAGATGACCAGATCTACCCATTGTATGTTCATGAGGCTAGAAACATACAGGATACTTCTTCAGCTTGGTTTGATCTCTCAGCACCCTCTACATCATCAAAGGAAACCGTCAGTTATGGATCAGAACTATGTGTTTCTGATAATAAACAAGAATTTGCAGGCCAAACTTAGGAGAGAAGAGAAGAGAACAAGATCATAATATCTCAATCATATGGAGTGGCTCATGAAAATCATGATTCTCAGCCTAACATAGAGAGTCTAGTGCCTTGGAGCCCCCTTAAAATTGATTGGTGGCCAACGGGTAACTCCTTTGGTTCTAATCCTAGAAGTGCATCTCCTTTAGTTGATCAGAGGACAGGTGTTCAGCAACAAGGAATCAACTGACAGGACATAGTCACTATGAACCCTACTGTGGCCTTAGTACAACAAGAAATCAGACCAGAGACATTAACATCTATAAACTCAGTGGTTGGTTTCCCACCATTAGAAAACACAAAGTAGGTACATAAAAATATCACCTCTCAGTCATCAAGGAAAGGATCTTGTCAACCTTGCTCTACATGCCCACAAACTAGGAGTCAATCAAGGAAAGCACAGGAAACGAAAGTTTCACAGGAAATTGGTCAGACTACCTTGGACAGTTGGTTGGGGTAGCTGATGGATTAGAGGTCAAAGAAGCATGATCTCTCAAAGCTGGTGGAACTGAGGATGATCATAAGAGCTTGGGCTATGCTAGTCTTGAGGCAGAACACACTTTAACCTTTGGTCAGGACATTGGAATCAATTATGGATATAGTACATCAGTAGCAAAAAAAAAAACTGAAATAGATGAATGCAGAGAACAAAAAGAAGAAATTGGGAAAGATCAAGGATAAGGAACCACCTGTTAATGAAGATAGTCACTTATAATGTACGTGGCTTGGGAGGGCAGGGGAGAAAAAAATGAGTACGGTCTTTTATTTTCCAACAGGAAATAGATTTTTAAGTCTTCAAGAAACTAAATTGTGAATTATTGACAGAAGCTTGTGTCAAAAGTCATGGTTTAATGAGGACTTTGACGGGTATTATAGTGGGGCAACAGGTCAATCTGGGGGACTTCTCTGCATATGAAATAATAAAAAATTGGTTAGAACAGATACTCTCTCGGACAATGGCTTTCTGGGAATCACGGGAAGATGGTTTGATGAGCAAATAAAACAAATATGATTAATGTATATGGTCCATCAGATTTGTCACAGAATGAAGTTCAATGGAATGAGTTGAGACATCTTTAGCAGGAGAAGTGTTGCATCATGGGTGATTTTAATGCGGTGTTGAAACAAGAGGAAAGGAAAGGAAGCTCCCACATGAATTATGCTACTGAAATACAATCCTTCAATAGATTTATAAGGGACTTAAAGCTGCAGGATCTACCAATGCATCTAAGTTCCCTCAAGGCAATGAGTAGACTAAATAGATTTTTATTAAACAATATATGAATGTCTTCCCCGGCCAACTGGATTCACAATGGGTTGGAGAAGGAAGACTCGGACCATTTTTCAGTCAGCTTGTAATCTGCTATTCAGAACTAAGGGGGCCAAAACCGTCAAGAGTATTTGATTGTTGGCTAGATGATGAGGAATATAACTCTCTTGTAAAACAATCATGGAATCTGCCTACAGCGGATAGATATGCTAGCCAAATCATCAAGAATAAAATAAGGAGACTTAGAATGGATATCAGAACATGGAATGCTTCTACCTCTAGGAATCTGGCAGCTATCCGCAAGAACTTATTACAGGTAATCCAGAATAAAGAGTTAGCAGCAGAAGCATCAGATGTATCTGAGCTGACTTCCCAGGAGATCTCTCAGTTATGGGAGGAGTTGGTGCGGATAACACACAAAGTGGATAGTGTGGCTTATCAAAAATCTAGAATTGAATGGCTGCAGAATGGAGATGCAAATTCATCACATTTTCACGATTGTATAAACAGATCAAGAAATAAAAATATTATACATGAATCTGGGTAGGACAAAGCTGACTGGATTATGTTGAGTCTGTGAAAAAGTGCTTCAGGAATCATTTTTCATAATATATACATGGAGGATTATTGGGAAAGACCCTCTCTCTCGGATGCACTATTCAGGAAGCTTTCCCAAGAATCAAGTCTGATCCTAATCAGGCCATTCACGGAGCATGAAATCCTGGAGGCTATAAATTCATGTGCAAGTGGAAAATGTCATGGTTCGAATGGTATTAACTTTAGGTTTATTAAGCATTTTATCCACCTGCTGAAAGATGATATCATTCAAAATGATGCTGGATTTTTATAAAAACAGTAAGGTAGCAATGGCAGCAATGTGGCCCATATTATTCTAGCAGCCAAGCAGAACAATCCCTTCAAAGTGGAAGACTATCGACTTATTACTCTAATTGGTTCTATGCCCAAAATCATATCAAAGACACTAGCTATCAGAATGGCTGCTATCATGGATGAAATTATCTCTCCGAATCAAATGGCATTCATAAAAGGAAGGAGACTCTTATATGGTGTATTGATAGCAAATGAAGTGGTAGATGAAATGAAGAAATTGAAGAACAGGGACTCATATTCAAGGTTGATTTTGAGAAAGCTTTCGACACAATCAACTGGAGGTATATTGCTTATACTTTGGTAAACATGAATTTCCTATAAGCATGAATAGCATGGATTGGTGAACTCCTGTCGTCAAGTACCACATCAGTTCTTATTAATGGAAGTCCTACACAAGAATTCATATCTCAGCGTGGTCTTAGACGAGGAGACTGCATGCCTCCATTGCTATTCTTAGTTACTGCACAGGGGCTGTCAGTGATGATAAAAAAAAAGGCTATCTCTGCAGGTAAGCTTCAACCCCTCTATATTGGCAAGGAAAATATTGCATTATCTCATCTTCAATTTTCAGACGACACACTGCTTTTGGGTCAAGCATCATGGGATACAGTGATCTCTTTCAAAACCATTCTCCAAAATTTTGAGCTTATATCTGGCTTGCGGGTAAATTTCCGTAAGAGTAATCTTTATGGCAACAACATGCAGCAAGACATTTTGAAGAATATGGCAGGCTTCTTGAGATGCAAATAGGACCAACTACCTTATAAATATTTAGGTCTACCAGTGGGTAGTAATCATCATAAATTAGTAGCCTGGAAGCCAATGATGGAGAAGTACGAAAGAACGCTCAATGCATGGGAGAATAAGCTCCTCTCAGTGGGTGGCAAGATCGTTCTACTAAATTATTTCCTGAACTTCCTCCCCTCACACTTCTTCTCATTCTTTATAGTTCCTCCTCGGGTTATAAAACGACTCATAGTTTTGCAAAGATCATTCTTTGGGGCTCAAAGAAGGAGAAGAAGAAAGTATGTTGGACTGCATGGGAGAAAATTACTTTGCCGCAATCATTGGGAGGCCTGGGAGTGAAGAACATAGCATTAGCCAACAAAGCATTGATGGGTAAATGGGGAGAGAAATTTCTAATGGGGCAGCAGGGTCTTGCCAAGGATGTATTGTGTTCAAAATATGGATAAGAAGGAGTTTTGAAGATGGGAACTCTAAGAAAATTGAAGAGACCTCTGCCTCAATCAATAGTTACTAGAGGACGTAGAAGAGGCACTGCCTATGCATCAGCATGGTGGACTGACCTGCAGAATCTTCTATTAGAAAGTTGGATTACTAAATTATCTCAAATATGTATTGGATCTGGAAATGGTACTCAGTTCTGGAATGATAGATGGAGACAAAAGGAAAGTTTAGCATAACTTTTCCCCCAACTGTATAGAGTGAAAGCAGACAAAAATACTTACCTGGCTGACGCAGGAATATGGATTGAAAACATGTGGCAATGGAACTTAAAGTGGAGAAGGCAGCTGAGACCTCATGAGCAAACTTTTCTGGATAACCTGCTCTCATTAATTTAGACAGTTGCACCAACAGAGACGAGTGCAGACCAGTATATCTTCCCACATGATCTGTCTGGAAAATCTATAACCAAAGTAGCCTACCAACAATTAATTGAAGGCCAGGACAAATCCTTCTCGAAGATGGAGAGAACTGAATTAGCAGCACTATGGAACCGGTTCTCATAAACCAAACATATCATATTGTACTGGAAAATTTATCAGAATGCAGTGCCAATAAAAAATGCCCTCAAGTCAAGGAACATAATTCCGTTGGATCAGGAAGAAAGATGCACTTTATGTAGATCAGGTATGGAAACTGTAACTCACTTATTTCATAATTGTTCTACAACTATGGCTGCATGGCAGGAACTTCAGGTATGGCTATTGAAAAAAGATGAATAGTTACCCAGTTGGCCCCAAAATGAAGGGCCTAAGATGGAGATTTTCTGCAGCAATAAACCAGGAGGGATTAATCTAGCGGCATAGAAATTAATTTGGATCTCCTTCATTTGGCACATATGGAAAACTCGTAACAGGGTGCATTCTAGTAACAAAGAGATATCTATTTCAAATATTATACATTGTGTTCAACAGGACTCATGGTTAGGGATAAAATCAAAAAAGAAGTCTTTCTCTTACTCATTGTATGATTGGCATACTCATCCGGCTACATGCATGTAGTTCAAATGAATTTATGAGCTGTTATAATGGAATGTAGTGAAAGAAAGATTAGGCTATACATTGCATCTGGTTTTTTCAGGTTGATTCTGATATGGAGGTATATAGAGACACAACAAAGCTACATGGAAGGGACATAAATGGATTGACAAATTTTCCTCACCCTTACCTTATTGATATCACTTACTCTTGTCTGCTTAACATGACACAGGTCAAGAGGGAGAACTGTAGCTATTGATTTAATCTAACTACTACCATACTAACTCAGTCCTGCTAACTGTTAAGTCGCTCTGCACATGCTGGAACCAGGGTTGTAGCTATGAAAATTGTTAGAGATATTGATCGGAAGACAGTGACTACATGATAATCTGATACCTGATGATCTACTCTACTCTCCCTGAAAGTATGGTTGAGATAACTCTGCTCTATTAACTGATGGCAGATGTTTGGTCATGAAAATAGTGAGGGATGAAATGTGATGGCCGTTTTGGCTGGTATGAATAGTGAAATGGAAGATTGAAAATGACACATGAGCAAGGATAAGCCACGGGAGAATCTATAGCTACTCTTTGAAGTGAGATCTTACACTCTTGACATTGCATTATCCCCCCCTCTATTCATTACAGGGATAGCCCTATAAACATACAAAAGCTATGTACCAATATCCTCATAAAAAGGGGAATTGATAAGTTGATAGTCATGATCGTATGTTTATAGAAAATTGGACAATGGCGATGAACTGAATGCTGAGATGCTGTGTGATCTTCTATAATGCTAGGGGACACATATACCAGATCACCCTTGGTTATACTAGAGGATGAGAAATGAGGTGAAAAGAGGTTAAGATCTCCATCAAAGACCAAGCTTTAGAATCTCCCAGAGGATTATATGTTGTACATGTTGTATATTCTTCCTCATATATGTATATATTTCTGTAATTTGTGAACGTTTTATTATTATTAATAGAATTTAGCTTATCAAAAAAAAAAGTTGGGAGGAGTTACAGAGATCCAAAAAATAAGGGTTTTGGGCCAACGCCCGTGAAAACCAACTCAAGGAAATTTACTTCAACATCTTTGTGTAGCTACAATGAACTTTTGTTGTTTGTTTCTTAGTGCCTCCTTTGCTTTAAGCATGGGCTAAACCTCTTGTCTAGGGAACAATGTAGCCCTTGACGAATTCAGGAGATCATAATATGTTCATCTAGTTTTTACACTAATGGTGTGCTGGATTTTGTTGTATTTCGTTTCCCATCTGCCATTGTTTGGCCAATATTGCTAGGTGCATTAAGTGTAGTGGAAGGCTGAGAGGAACAAGCTACGCTAGGCAGGACAAAACCCAAATCAATTGCTATAGCACGAGAATGACTATAGGAGTGATGCTACCAAGTGTGGATTACCTGAGAGTAAGGTCTTTGATTTAGTTAAATGTGACATTCGAAAGGTGTACATTAGTGAATCAAAGAAGGATGCTTATTCTCAAGAGAGATCTATCTTCAAAGTAGGCAAATCTGGTAGGCACTAAGTTAGAGTCAAAACATGGTAAACCAACTATGAACTCTTCCAAGGAAGTCAAGTGGTGAAGTTGATGTCCCTTGATGTTCTCATACCAGCATCCTTCCTAGAACTCTAGAATTTAGTTAGTTGAACTTTGTTTATGATCATCTTTATTTTAGAAATATAATTTAGCTAACAACTCATGAATTCGTTTGTCCAAATTGTATGAAACCCGTTAATTTTGGTGCTTGTTAACTAAAATTCTTGTGGTTCGATGCCCCTCTCATCACTTTATTACTTGTTCGATTTGTACATCTGCAAGATTAAGCGCAACAGGAAGTTGCCGATTATAAGGAAATCAATTGATCTTTTCCTTGTATACATAATATCTGTAATCTTCCTATATATTTCTAACAATCCTCTTCAAGTTGAATTGGAGAGTCTCCGATTCCTAACTTGCTAATAACGTCAATAAATGATTGACTTGCCATTGCCTTCATCAGGATATTTGCCAGTTGATCTTCTAAGCTGACAAATGGTAGACTCACGATTCTTCAATCTTTTTTTTGATGAAGTGTCTATCTACTTCAATATTTTTAGTTAGATCGTGTTTCACTGGATTTTCAGATATAATAATAGTTGCCTGATTGTCATACCTCAACTAACAAGATCCTAACATCGGTCATCCTATCTCGGTCAATAAATTCTTTAGACAAAGGATCTCTGTAGCTCCTCCTGCTATTCCTCGGAAATTTGTCTCAACACTCGATAAAGCTACCACCTTTTGTTTTTTACTTCTCCATGTCACTAGGTTTCCTCCCACGAACATGAAGTATGTAGCTATTGAACGTTTGTCCACTGGATTTCCTGCCCAGTCAGCATCAGTGTACCCATGAACCTCATGATGACCATTTCCTTCCTGCAGATCCTTTTAAATAACAAATGATTCATAGTGTTGCTTCCATGTGGTATTCATGGAGACTGTGCATGAATTGACTAATGACTCCCACTGCATATAATATATTGGGTCTAGTGTGAGCCAAATATACTAGTTTCCCACCAAACGTTGATATCGTTCTTTGTAGGCTAATGGTGCTCCCACAACCTTCTGGAGTTTATGGTTCTCGATGTCTGGTGTATCAGCAGGAATCCATGAGTCTTGTTTCTATGAGGAGGTCATGGACATATTTCTTCTGTGATATAAAGATTCCTTTTTGTGGTGTTTGAACTTCTATGCCAAGAAATACTTCAATTCCCCTAGATCTTTATCTTAAATTTCTTGAATCGGTTTATTTGGAGTTATGCCATTTTTTATGTATCATTCCCTATAATTATCATATCATCTACATATATAATCAGAAAGGGATTTATCCCTCACTTTGCTTGAGAAACAGAGTATGATCAGAGTTACTCTGTTTGTATTCATATTTTTTCATGGCCATGGTAAAACGCCCGAACCAAGCTCGAGGTGATTTCTTGATGCCATATAGTGCTCTCTTCAACCCGCATTCTCATTATGTCAAAATGCTTGTACGAATCCGGGGGAGGTGCCATACATACCTCCTTCTTGAAGTCTCCATGAAGAAACACATTTTCTTTTGTATCGAACTGATGAAGTGGCCAATCTAGATTTGTAGTAACTAAGAATAAGAGTCGGATAGTATCAATTTTTGTGATCAAGTAAAATGTTTCATGATAGACGACTCCATATGTATAAGTGTATTGGCCACAAGTATTGTTTTGTGTCGTTCAATTGATCCATCTGCCTCGTGTTTCACATTAAACAACCACTTGCACCCGACCGGTCATTTCCCAATTGGCAACTCGCACTTCTCCCATGTATCATTTTTTTGGGAGCCTCCATCTCAGTCTCCATTGCATGTAGCCATTCCATCTTTCCAGAACTTCTTGGACTATTTTTGGCATCTTTGTAGCGACCAGGGGTCTCGATTGTCTCCCGTTGATTAGTTTTGTCATCGGATACTTGATGCTTTTCGCTCATATTCAGGTACATATCTTTTCAGCACCGAGTGCTTCAAAGGGGCAACATGTATCGATCTTGTGGCTCAATTGTGTTTGGATCTGGATCTACACTTTCAACATCAAAGTAAGTGGAATAATTATTAGATTAAGACTGTAGAGAGGTTACCTTAGAATCTCGGAACGAGGTACGTGAGCGATCTCCTGGCATGGAGTCATGTTCTATGTGTGTAGAGGCAGGCTCATTGGTGACTCTAGCTAGCTCTGGTGGAACAGTTTCTGGCACGCTAACTGGGCTGAGCAACCAATTCAGACGGTCCTCCTTTATGATATTCTCACCCTGACCGATGGATTGGGTAGTGTAATAATATTCGGTCTCAAGAAAATTGCAATTCATGGTGGTGTATATGCGATTATTTGTAGGATTGAAGCATCAATAGCCTTTCTTGTAAATTCCATATCCTACAAACACATACTTAACTGCACATGGATCAAGTTTATTATGGTCGACCAATAGGATGTGGACAAAGACTGAGCATCTGAATATTTGTGGTGGCAGGGCTAAAGCAGATGGCATTTGGGTGTATATGGAAAGGGTATGGAGTGGAGTGTTTAGGGCAAGTATTTTTGTAGGGAGGCAGTTAATGAGGCAGACCGCTGTGGAAACTGCCTAAGGTCATAGATGTTTAAGGGGCATGTGACTCCATTGGAATAAATGTTTCATGGATTAATTGACAAACTCCCCCTGCTATCAGATTGATGAACTCGAATTGTTTTTCTGAAATTGGGTACTTAGGGATAGAAATCAGAGAATTTTTTAAATACCTCATATTTATTTTTCAAAAAATATACCCAAGTCATTATTGTGAAGTCATCAATAAATGGTAAGAAATATCGAAAACTATTATGGCCACTCAGGTACAAGACCCCATACGTCAGAACGAACAAGGGAGAAAATTTCCTGAGTTTGAGTATCGAGTATTATTGGAATAGAATGATTGTTGAGGACTCTTAGCTAGAGAACAAGTATCACAAGAAAAGGAATTATGCTACTGGAAAAATTGGCAAAATAAAAGTTTGAGATTACCATGTGATGGGTGCTCCAAGCATCGGTACCACAACTAAGCTTGCCGGTCAACCCTACAATGAGCTAGCATCGCGGTCCCTTATCGAGCCACCTCATCCACTTAGTATAATTATTTGTACTCAGTGTCACAACCCTCTGAGCTCAGAGTCACCTCGTCCCTCATGACTTATTCCTAGAACAGTCCCAAGACGCTGCATTCTTACTGTTTTGCCACTTTTGCCTTGTTTCTTGTGACTTACACCTCGAAAACTACAATGAAATTGTATTTTCTTTGTAATACGGTAAGAAGGAGTTGATATTTTCCTTTTATGTCTCATACATTCCTCGTTGTGTTCTCTGTTCGCCTTTGTCCGTCAATTTGCTTCCTTTGTGTGTAATTGTGGCGATCGCACCAAACCCCGGCGCACAGTGAGACCATTCGCTGCCACCGACAATGTCTGAGTTCCACGTGGTGGTAGCCATGGTGCCATCCTTCATCTCTTTCTTCTTCCCTTGCAACCACCCTTATGGATACCCTACTCGTTTGTAGCATTACTCTATCGAATGGCCAGATTTGCCACATTCTTGACACTGTAGCCGCTCCGGGTATCCCACGCGCCAATAGCAGATATCCCTGGCATGTCTCATTTTGCCACACTCTTGTCACACTAGTTTTCCTTTGTTCTTGTCCGGACCTCGGGGTGATGACTTAGCCGAATTTTCGGTTAAATCTAACCGAGATCAGGAAGCAAAACCATTTCCCACTCCCTGTGATGTGTTGTCGCTGCGGCCATTTGTTAGATTTAGAATGATGTATAGCAACTTAGGTCGCTCCCACTAAGGGGAGAGGATCTCCTTTGAGTAGATCTCGCTTTAAAGTGTCGTAGTCCTCTTTCACCGTGGCTAAGAGTTAAAACAACCATGTCTCCTGTAAGAGCCAGTTGACTGTCGCAATATATATGGGGAGAAGTCATTGGATTTGGTTGTCGCCGATAAATTTCTTGCCAGATCAGTTGAAATGTGTCCTAAAAGCTTTCAAGTGTGCTTTTGCTTGTTGTTGTCTGTTTGCTTTGACTATAAGGTCAAAAATTTGGAGTGAATCTCCTCCGCTGTTGTAGGTCGTTGCTAGTCCTTCACACGTTTCTTTTGCGGTTGGGTACTCTGCAAACTTGTTGACTAGGTCGGCCTCAATGGCTTGCAGAATCCATGAGCAAAAAGTCAAATCTATCTGTTCCCACTTTGGAAAATCAGGGTCTTGGGTAGTCGGAAGGGAAGGGATTCCGATGATATGGCTCAATCGCCCTTTTTCCCCAATGGCTACCTTCATTAGCCATTACCACAATGAGTAATTGTGGTCATTGAGTTCATAGTTGTGGAGATGGCCTGATTATTTTATGGGGTGTTCATCTATTGGAGGAGTCGGATGATTGGGTGGGACAGATCTCCCGAGGCTTGGCTCTTGTCTACCGCCAGAGAGATCTACTTGTTTTGGTCGTCCCCCATGATTTCTCAGGCAAGTTTGGTAGATGATGAGACTGTGGATTGAACCATCGGCTATATTACCTTGTTTCAAAGGAATTCCTTGTTCCCTGGTGTATTTCTTTTTATTACAAATCTTACATATATAGTCATACAAATTGTGCATCGACTAACTTGGGAAGTTTAGGAATATAAGAAAAAGAATTGATCTTTCCCTTGTACATAATATCCACAATATTCCCATATATTTCTAACAATTATACCTTTTCACCAATTTGCCGATATCACATTTTTTTTCTTGTATCCCATTGTCCTCGAATGTTGTAGGATATGTTCAGTGATCTGATAGTTTGGTGCCACCATCTTTTTTCTTGAGTTTGCTTATGCATTCTTGAGCTTGCACTTCCATTTGGCCAAAAATTTCATCTATTTCAACAGCAAGGGAACTGAATTTTTTGGCCAAGTCGCATAATCTTCTCTGGTTCTTATGACAGTGAAGGGGCCCAAGACACATCTTGTTAATGTCCTCTTGCCTTTCTTGTTCCGTATATCTTCTTTGCTAGTGAAGGGATACACAAAATAAGCCAATTTCTGCAGGTAACTTCACAACAAAGGAAAAGCACAATAAAATGGAGCTATAGATACTTAAGATCTTCAACCAATACACACACATGCAAGGTTGTGCAGCAACAAGAGTCCTTTTATTTCAATCGTCTAGTTGAAAATGCAACATAGTTTAACCATGAAGCTAGTCCTAGCCATGAAGATGGCTATGAGGTGAAAGATGTACAACGGTTGAATGAAAAAGTCCGCGGTATAAGAATTGTGAACTCACTAGACCTCGTGGAGAAGATATTTTACTTTTATATGCGTGTTGTCAAAGCAAAAAAGTTGCCATCGCGTTCCATCACATGCAGCTATGATCCTTGTGCCAAAGTTAAACTTGGAAACTACACCAGAAGAACCAAGTATCTCGATAAACGCAACTTTACCCAGTATATTCCCAACTAAGTTGGGGTCTGGGGGGTCTGATGTACACGGCCTTATCCTTGTAAATATACAAAGATGCTGTTTTCGTTTTTACGACCCAGGGGGGTATCGATCCCTGGACCTCACATTTGTGAAGTATAGTTATCACCACTTGAGCTACATAGAACAACCAAGTATCTCGATAGCAATATGAATTCCCTACGAAACAAAGTCTTTACATTCTCCAAGGAAAAAGAAACGGCAGGACAAGATAAATAACTTGGAAAGGTCATTTTCGATTTAAATGAGGTTCCAACAAGGTTTTCTCCTGAGAGTAGAGGTGGGTGGTCCAGTTAAACCGAATTGGATCGTCCTAGACCGCCAGTTTGTGGTTTTGTATTTTTTTGGACCGCAATCGGACAGCCCACGGCCGGTTGGACTGGACCCCGATCAATCGCGGTCTCGTTCGATTCCCAATTTCCCAATTCCGGTTCATCCGGTTTGGGTACAGTTCCGTCACAGTTCATACCCCGGTTCATGAACCATCGGTTTGTGGCTAATTGTTTTTAGTGTGTTTTTGTTATTTCAATTTCAAAAATCATATTATATTTTCAGGTGTGTGTAAAAGTCTATATAAACTATCTTATATAATATTTATATATAATTTTTATCAATATAACCCTAAACCTTGTAATTATATATATATATATATAAAAATTAGATTGTTAATTCGTAATTTATAAACACATGAACAAAGGATAGAGAGGGTTGAATTTAATTATAAATGATTTAATATTTATAATTAAATTGCTTACATATCATTTATGTATATATATATATACATAAATGAGTTAAAGACCATGTAATTCTTTTACCTTAATTATATGTTTGATCAATCCAAATCAGTTGGACTTGTGGTGCTTGTCGTATCGGTTTCCCATGTGTCGAATAGTTCTTCTTCGTTATTTTGATATTCTTGAGCACTATTTTTTGTTGCTATCCAATCCTTCAAACACGTTTGATATTCCAAGTTGATCGGATATAATGATGCACGTTGGTCGTCAAAATGTATTTACCCTTATTAAATATTTGCTATATGGCAACTGTTGAAATTGGACATACCAGAACCTCTCTTGCCATAGCCGATAACACCGAAAAATATTGTATTTTGCTCCTCCATCAACCAAAAATATTGAAATTCGAATTGAATGATTCATCATCTTCACCTGTTTGAGTAATATCAAAAGTAATTGTTAGATAAGAATAAATTTCCACGAATATTAAATTTGATGAAGACCTAGGCCGTTTGAATATTTGTTTCATTAAATTTCCCGTTCTACCTAGTGTTGGTCCACTAGAACCACTATCATTACCACAAGTTTGAACACTAATACCTAAACGGTTTGGTATTCTATATATAACTTATTTAGAGAACTAGTTATTTATCAAATTATGGTGCTATATTTAACAATTGGTTTATTACTCTCATTAACAAATCTATTATATATTCTTCTAATGATGTTCTTAAACCTTATAATTTAATTTGGGGGTCTAAAATGTTGGCGAGAAGGTTAAGTAGTGATTTATTAAGAATATATTTACTCCATTTTTAACTTATAGCATCTATACATTTTTTTAAATTAGTTTCTTCTTGAAAAACTATAATAATGGCTCATACATTAACACAAATGGGAACAATAAGGTGTGAAGTGGGTTTATATACGTGTGATAATAATTTTGTGTAATCATCAAAACATTTTAATAATTCTAAAAGTTTTTTCATACTCATTCTATTGGGTTTGATGTATATGCATATTTTGGTATCTATTAAAACTACACAATAAATCTTCATAAGGAACTATTTGTTAAAGTAAAAAGTAAGTATAATTCTAATAGGTTGACACATCTAGAGAAATTTTATGGGCCTAACATTGATATCTTTACAAAAGTTGAATCAATCTTTCATTACCCTAAGTTTAACTGCCAAAAGTTTTATAGTTTTTATTGGAATTTACGCTTAAATCAATATATTTTAGAGTATCTTGTATACTCAAATTAATAATATGACAAATACATCTAATATAGAAAAAATGACCACCAAAAGAAGAATCAGATAATGTTTTAAATCATTTATACATGCATCGTTATTAGAGGCATTATCAAAATAAACGTTATATACACAATGTTGTAGATTATATTCTTCTAATATTAGTACAATCATGGTGCATATATTTTGTGCAGTATGTTAATCATCAAATATCCTATAAGCTAGTATCATTTTTTGTATCTTTTATTCATTATCTAACCAATGACCATTTGTTTTCATATAGTTTACATAACTTCTCTTCATTTATGTCGGAGGACGGAGAGGAGAAGCTGCACGAAGATAAATTACAAATAAATAAATTAATAAATAAATAAAATTAGAATCGATGAACCTAAAAATCAAATTGTGTCTGTCTGTTTCATTGTAATTAGATAAATTATGTAAACTATAATTAAATAAATTAAATAAATAAGGAATTCAATTAGAATAATTATTTGATAATTTGTTAAATATTTTTGGTGAAAGCATAGTTTACGTATATTATAATTAAATAAATTAGGTAGAATATAATTAGGTAGACAATGAAATTAATTATGGCGATGAATTAAATTATGACAATTAATTCCATTTTAATTATTTAGGTAATTTTTCGACAATTCAGTTAAATTAGGATTATATCATAACATATAACAATAGTTCGTTCTATAAATAAACAAACTATAAGAACAAAAGGCGATTTACCTCATGTACTATACTTATCGAATAACTTACTCCCCTATACTTTCAGAATAGCTACTTTACCCCTGTACTTTCAAAAGAGCTACTTTACCTTCCTGTACTTTTAAAAAAGGGTAATAAACCCCCTAACAAACATACCCCTGTCACGGAATGGAGAGTGAATCACACTCGGGGGCAGTGGGCTTTTTTTCGAAAGTACAGGAGGGTAAAGTGGCCCTTTTAAAAATACATGGAGGTAAGTTATTCGATAAGTATAGTGCAGGGGTGCAAATGGATTTTAACTCGGAAACTGGAACAAATTCACCGGGCAGACAAGAATGTCCTCTCAGTTACTCGTGTCGTGGGAGTGAATGAAGAAAGGAGGACAAACAAATCCTATTTCGAAGCCAAAGTCCTTTTAAGATAATCAAGGAATCCAAAAAATTATTCAAAACAACTGGTACATTTGGGTCGCACGGCGGTCCATCGCGGCGGCCGATGAGATGAAAGAGAGAAAGAGAAAATAAGAGAAGAAAAATGCAAGAAGTGGAGACGCGGATGAATCTGAACCCAATGATTCAGATTTGCTATCAATTTCGTTGTCGGCTGAATTTTTTTTATGATAGGACTAAATTTTTTCTTGGGTACATCCAAAATATTTTAAAGCTTAATTTCTTTTAGGATCATTAAGTTTAAAACAAAGTAATTCAACTCGGAATCATTATCTGCACAAACTAGTAAAAGAAATAAATTTTTGAAAGTAACCCAGTCTTTACAAATAAACTAATAACATAACTAAATTTCTTAAAACATGTATTCATTGATTTTTTTTAAATAAAATTTAAAATTTCCTATAAAAAAAAATCGGTGTGGACCGAAAATTTAGTGTTTGTTGCAACAGAACCTTTTAATGAGCAACTAATCCTCACTGTTGAAGATCAAGTGCACGATTTTAGAGATGCGGTCCTGGGAAGAATAGGTCTCCCTCTAACTCTATTTGAGAAGAAGCCTGATCACCGGCCTGTGAATTTGCGATGGTTCAGTCTTGAAAATAGGAATGAGGCCACGTTCTCAAGCAAAATACACCTAATGGCTTTCCTTGAAGGTGGATATCATGTTATTGATGAATCAAAAATGTACTTAACTGATACGCGCCCCACAACAAAGCAACTATGGAAGCTTCCTGTTGGAGTTCTTGAAGTAATAATACACAGCACAAGGGCTTCTCCCCACGAGGATGAAGGATATCAGAGGAAGCACGGATGCCTACAGTGTAGCCAAATACGGCCAGATATGGATCCAAACAAGGACCATTATTCACAATCTGAGTCCAAATTGGAACGAGTAGTACACTTGGTAAGTATACGATCCATGCACCGTAATCACACTTGAACTCTTCGATAACTTCCACTTGGGAAATGAGAATTCTAAAGCAGGAACAACACAAGATGAGAATTGTGAAGGTGCGTATAAGGTTTTCGACTATCGAATCTCATCTTAGCTACACCTATTTGTATACCCTCCTAGTGTTGCCCCTCATGAGTCAAGAAAATGGGACATCTCTGGAGTGCAACTATAATTCAACACCAATCTCGACTGCTCACACAATATCCATCTAAAACCAGCCAATGATACGTAAAATGTACTACTTGCATCCTTTGTCTTCGAAACAAGTCAAGAACTTGAGATACCAAGTCACGAGATTTGTAGCAGCAAGATTTGCTAGGGCAGAGCCTCCACTCATAAAAGAGGCAGTAGAATACATGTTGGATGTCGACTCTCTGGCAAAGCTATTTTTTTTTTAATCATATCTCCTCTCTGGCGCCATAACGATCAAGCAATGGTTTACAAATATCTATGAATTGAAGAATACAACAACAGTTCTATTCCACACCCTGTTCATGGTACTTATACTCTACCCTGAGTTGATTCTCCCCACATTCTTCATCAACACCCCTCTCATAGGATTATGGATCTATAGAAGCAGACGGATGCATCCACCCCCATGGACATGAGACTTTCTTGGGCAGAAGCAGCGCAACAAGGCGAGCTTGATGAAGAACTCGACACATTTCCAACTTCAAGAGAGAACAAGGTTGTCCGAATGAGGTACTACAGGATGAGAAGTGTGTCGAGCATCGAGTTTGTTCATTGTGTTCTATTCTTTGTGCAATTGTTGTTCTTTACATTGTTCCGTCCCCGCTCATGGTTGTTTCACGAGAGTGGTACTAGCAGAGACATCCCAGATTTAGGCATGTGCAATCGATTTTTCGGTTTCGAAATTGAACAGAACAACGTTCAATTATGATTTTTCCTAATCGAGCTGAGTCGAATAAACGAAAATGTTTGGTTATTCAATTATTGGTTAAGCGAATAAACAAATATTTTTTTAATTTTTTTGTTATTAGGAATTATATACGTAACGAATGAAATTATTTTAACAAATCAGGGATAGCTCAGTTGGGGTTGGGGAGAGCTTCAGACTAAATATTTATGGTCGCGTGTTTGATTCACGCGCGCAGGCAGAGTTGCAGGTCTATCTACTTAGCCATTCAGACAGTTGATGTCATTGCTAAATAGGCGGAGTTTCAGGTCCGTCTACTTAGGGGGTGTTTGCAAGTTCTTGTACTTACGCAAAAGTAGCTTTTTAAAAGGTCTTTTGAAAAAAGGAGCTTTCATGAATAAGTTGGAAAGTGTTTGTAAAATATGTTTTACTACTGTAAAAGTCACAAATACAGTGTTTGCACATTATTATTTTTAAGCGTGCTTTTCTAACCTTATAATTTGGAAATAACGAAGTTATCCTCAAATTAAGGATATTTTATAAATATTAAATTATTTATGAGGGTAAGAATGTCAAAAATTTAAAAATTTAAATAATTACAAAATTGTCAGCGCCAAAAGCACTCCAGAAGCTACCCCAGAGATGCTTCTGACTTTTGGGCTTTTTTTTTACTTCTCCACCGCCAAAAGTTAGAAGTCAATAGCCAAAAGTCAAAATCGCAAATACTTCAAATAGGCTTTTCCACCGCGGCCAACAGTTCATTTTCCATGAAACTTGCAAACACCTAGTAGATGCGAGTTATATTTTGTTGTAACGTCATAACACAATTAAAAATTTCAAGGAAAGTAAAATATGATCGGGCATGTTTTGTATCTTTATTTTATTTTTTTCATTTTTCTTTTTCTTTTAAAGTTTTTGAATGTTTGAAAAAAATTATTAAAAAATAGAAGCAATTATATAAATAGTCATATTTATATTATTCTATCCGGCTTTTGCAGAACTAAGTGAATTAATCAATAACAACGGCAACATACCCAGTATATTCTTAACAAAGTTGGGGTATGTGGGTCATATATACTCGGTCTTATCCTTCTAATTATACAAAGATGCTATTTTCGTCGAGACCCATTATACATTGCGTTATTTGATGTATTGATTTTCAGTAACTTCAGTGATAGAAACACTGGAATTTAATAGAGCAATTTTGATCTAGTCCAATATTAGCACAAAGTTAAAAGAATTGAACTTCAAATGGATGTAGCTCAAACCCTACATGCATAATTATTTATGTTGGCCAAGTGTTTTCTGATGGATAGGAGTTTGCGATTTTCCCAAACTTTTCTTGCAAGACTTTTCTTCATCATGAAACACTCCCTTGATAATTAATCTCGATCACATGCGAATCCTAGACAAACTATGATTGTTTCCTTGTTCGACTCCTACCCCGTTTTGGTCTAAATCTATTATCATTCTTTTTCCCAATTTGCAAGCCTCCCGTCTTGTATAATATGAAAACCAAGGCACGTGAGTGCACACATATGTGAGCATACGTCCCAACAAACTCGAACACTTCTTATTGCTCCATCAGTCATCACACTATGGATGACACATCTCAGTAAGCAATTTATGCTTCAGTAACGGTGCTACTCCACCTTGTAGCTCTTTAAGTCATCACACTCAGAATGGCATATATAGGTTAGGTTGGATCCACCAGAAATGCCCATTCTATAAGTCCGACCCTTACAATCTCCCCTTTTGGCTTTATGTGACACAACCTCATCAAACGAAATAACAAATAATGGTAATTGCCCCTTTGGGCCATAGGTAACCAAATAACAAGATTGCATTTTCCTTGAATATGATGAAGAGGAAAACACGGAGCTTAAGGCCATAAAGGTCCCCAAAAACATGTTCGTGAGCTTTAGGGGAGTATCTTGTGCGGCTGCCTAAATGCAGTAGATGCCAATAACTTTTAAGAGCTCTTCAAAATGAGCGGAGCCCAGCATCTTTGTAAGGATATCAGCTAACTGAAGGATGTATACACATGCTTGATCTAAATGACTTTGTCTTCCACTAACTGCCGAATGAAGTGATATCGAATATTGATGTGCTTGGTTCTGGAGTGTTGAACCGAATTTTTGGAGATGTTGATCACACTCAGATTATCACAAAATAACATCATGTTTTGCCGATCTAATCCATATTTATTCAACATTTGCTTCATCCAATGGAGTTGAGTGCAGCAACTCCTAGAAGCAATGCATTCCAATTCGTCAGTAGATAGAAAAATTGAATTTTGGTTCTTGTTGTGCCAAGATACTAGTTGTCACTTATATAAAACACCTCTTGTTAGAGGCCAAGTCACTGTAGGCGCCCATCTCTATACTGAAGGTGACCGTCTCAACGCTTATTTAAGAAGCAAGTCTCTAAGGCACCTGCATCAACTTCTAGTTGCCTGCCTCAGCAGCCAATTTTTAATGTCTATTGTCTATTGTCTGAAAGCCAATGTCTCTACATTTAGGCGCCTTCTTGAAGCTCTCGAGAAGATACTATAATACTCTAAGGGTGGCCGCCTGTTCTTATGGGCGACCGACTCATCCATCAAAATGAAGACGATTTGCACAAAGCCACCGCCTCGCTCGTCCAGGAGCCCTCCTCCTCCAAAGATGCAAAGGATTTTGAGACTAGGGCAATCGCCTGATCTTATGAGCCCCCCCCCCCTGAGGCATTGGAATTTTGCGGTGCCTGCCTTCACTTATGAGGCACCCTCCTATTTTTTGTTTTCTTAGTTGCATGTTTATCTTTATTCTTTTAGCATGTATTTTATTTTAGTGTTTTGTGTTATCTTGTGTTGAGTATATGTTGGAAGACAAGTTGGACAACAGAGTCAAAAGAAGTGACGGACAAAGTGGCAGACAAAGAATCAGGAAAGCATGCGGCAGCAGACAAAGGAAAAGCATGCGGCGTGTTTGTCATTAATGGTATTCATGCGTTGCCGTTGTAAAACCCTCTATAAAAGGATGTATCAAAAGTGAGAAGTTGTAATACAATATAATCAATAACACAAGTTTCACTTGTCCTCCGATTTTAGTTTTTCAGTTTTACAATTGATACAGTTGTTATTCCTTTTCTTTTGCTTACTCCATTGCTCAGGATATCCCTTGAGCTGGAAACATTGAGTAGCCACATGACACTCTTCCCACAATGAGTACAATCCTTCAGCTTGTAGCAGTCTCCAACTACATGTCCTTCTTTCCCACAGTGAGAGCATTTTAGTCCACTTCTGTCTGCCTTTGTGCGCCCTAATTCCTCCCTCCAGGATGAAGTTTTTGCCAACATAGTTGACTGCATTGAGTCATCATCACGCATGTGCATATTAGTACTCACCTCCTTGTGTTTTTCTACAACAACAGTCAATCCATACACTTTATCAATCAACGGCAGAGGATATAGATTAATGATCCTGCTCTTTTCTGAGTCATACGCCTCGTTTAGCCCCATAAGAAATTCTCTCACTTTATCTTCGTTGTCTATCCTTTTAATCAAAGCACCTACTGCACCATCCACATGCGGCAAAGGTCTTAGCTGAGTATATTGGTCCCATATCATCTTTAGTCTTCCATAGTATTCACAAACAGACTAATTATGCTGCCTCAAGATTGCCACATTCCGTTTTAATTCAAAAAGATGTGGCAGATTTGAGGTTCCAAATCTAGTCTCCAGACTCTCTCATAGTGTATGTCTAGTCAACTCTGGCACCATAACACTCTTAATCCACGAGCAAACCAAGCTATTCGCATGTTTCCATTTCAAATATAAGTAAGAACATTCATCAAGCTTCTCCAAGGTACCATCAATGAAACTTACCTTGAGTTTTGCCTCCAATGAAGATATCATTGCATTTTTCCAGATGAGAAAGTTTGATTCTGTCAACGAAATTGTCACCAACTGCATATCAGGGCTTTTAGATCCATGAACAAGCAACTATTCCTTGATCAACTCTTCTTTCTTGTTACATTGTTTATTCTTCAATGCCAGTCGTAATTCTGCCTCTATAGCAAGTTGTTCATCAGATTTTGCCATTCCAATCGGTGAACTATTCGCAGGAATCAACACAGGAACTTTTCAGTCTCTGATACCATAAAATTGAAATGAATTAAGAAGAAATTTGGAAATTAAATGTATAAGAGACGCAGAGGATTTACTGGGGAAGAAGAACTTCCCACTATTTTTTATTTTCAATTTTTTGATTTTTTTGAATGTGTTTTTTGTACATAATTACTCAAGCGCTACACGTTTTTATACTCAAACAATGCAAAAGTAAAACAGCCGTCCAATCTTCATTAATCAATGGCTTCAAACACTGGCGTGTGATTGGTCACGGATCATGACTCATCAGTAACCGTTCTTCCATCCAAAAAATGTCTCAACAGACTCGGAAATCCCCTGCATCAAAACTTCTCTGAAATCCCATGCATCAAAACTTCTCTACAGTGTCAACGGAATGCAGCCACTGGTTTGTGTTGGACTACAAGACGCAGCCCAGCCCATAAAAAAAAAGCCCACACATATCAAGCACACATAGCTTCTTCATGAATCTTCCAGAAGCTCTAGAAGCCACTAGTATAAGCAAGAATGTAGCATTAAATATGGCATCGATCTTTTGTATCAATCATCTAGAAAAATTGCAATCAATAAAATGACAAGTTTCTTCAACTAAATTCTCAAACCTCCATGAATTTCCATGGAGATTGTCATGGTATCAGAGCGAGGTTGGGACTTCACCGCCTCAAAGTAATCAAGAGCCTCTGAGATCCATAACTGCACTAGCCCGGCTATATGAAATATGGTGTTGTGAGCATGAAAAGTGTTGGTTGCGATGTACAAGGCCTATAATACAAGTCTCAATAGGGAATGCCTAGTTGGACTTGAGGGGGGTCAGTGTCCCATACTGATTGGGAAAAGAAGGAGAGAAGAGTTTAAATATGAAAGTGAACTACAAACTGAATACCTTAGGACTAAGGTTTTTCAGGGAGTGGTTCACTGTCAGTTTGTTACCTTGTGCAGCAACAACCTCCATCCTTCTCATCGGCAAGAGAAGGTCCACCGGTCATGTGTCTAGTATGAACTGGTTAAACTCCCTCATCTCAGTAGTAGCAATAATAGCCAAGCTATACCGCTCATCAGGACCGCAGGTGGATTTGAAGTCCCCAAGTACACACCATCTCGCAGTTGGATCACCCCTTATAAATGAGTGACTTCTGTTCCATATGGTCATTTTACCTCACAAAACATAGGGAGTATATGTTTAACAGCTTTACTGGTATTGAATCTACACCCCAAAGGCCCTCAAGGCCTAGCATCCCATCTTCGGACCAGATGTTCAACATTTGAGAGGTAGAACTTTGCCAAATGCACAAGATACCTCCTGCACTACCCCTCATTGCGTGATGGGAAGTATTCTGTGGAAGTATTCCATAAATTTTTTTAGCATAATCTATTGTCGGATCTAGAGGAACATATGATTTTTTTTTTGGGATGCTAGGTTGCCTAAAGTTAGCTCGAGCAGTGGCATGCATTATCCCGAAAGGATCTGAGTTCTGGGTATTGATGTCCAAACTTGAGGGAGTAACCATTATAACGGTCTCTACATTTTGATTTGGAAACGAGGAGCACGCATTTTTCCTGAGTGAGTTCTGGGCCGAAGACTCAAGCTTATATTTTCATGTTGTTGAGCAAGCAGGGTAGTGAACAACCCTTGTTGGGTCAAGTTTTCTAACCGGGCAAAACACCCATTTTAGGTTGAGTCCCTGACTAATTCCCCCATCACCTGTGGACTCCAGTTTCTCAATAGGATTTTGACTTGGTGAGGTAGACGACAATATATGTCGAGCTTTGATTGGCTCAATTGGATTAGACTTCTGCAGATCGTATATCCTAAAAATCGTTAGAACGTATCTAACAAGTACGTGAAATGAATTTCGTACCTTTGTGCGGAAGGGGTTTGGATCATCCTTCCGGTTGATTATGTCACGAACAGAATCAGAGGCTATAAAAGTCCCGATGAATCCACAAACTCAAATTTCTTCTCCAAAGATGGCAAGACAGCAATTCGAGAGAATTTAGACTGGGTTCTCAACACATGAGATAATGTATTTTCGCGTAGGATTCGCATCTATAGAATAGGTGTCGGAATCACCTATATATAGGGAGTCAAATCCTAATACTTAATTAGGATTAGTTGGTACTTAATTGCATTAATACAAAATTAATACTAATTGATACCAATTAATAGATTTGAAAGAAAATGTTACTTAACGTTTTCTAACAGCTCCCATTCGGCTACATAAGCCGTAATACAAATCTTTAAATCTCTCTTGATGCTTCATACGAGAAGTGAGTCGTGCGACCAAAAGTAACTAGTAGTGTCATATTAAGTCACCATCTAACTAACAT
>JAOWBN010232065.1:0-24392 GCA_028565015.1 Pinguicula moranensis
ATAATCAAATAGTAAAGGTTGCTACAATTATATATACAACATTAAAGTGTTAATACATAGGCCTAAGGTGATTGGTCTTAGGGCATAACACTAACAAACTCCTCATTCCATTATCATTTTATGTCGTTGAAAGTTTTCTCCTTTTCGGTCTGCCCATTAGCTATAGGGTTGTATATCGTGGTAAAGTTCTGCTTTATCCCTAGGTTTTTGAACAATTGTTGTATCCTCCTTCACTAGATCCATGTGCAATTATCAGCTACCCGAATGACTCAGATACTAAAGCGGTACATAATGTTTTCCCAAAGGATTTTTACGACCTTTGTTTCAAAAATTTAGGCCAGAGCTCCGGGCTCTACCCACTTGTGGGCAAGAATTATCTAAGTCTTAATATGCGGTGGGCTAGAGCTCGTCCGCCATAATGACCTACACGAGTACCTTTGTATACCTCTCAGAGGACTTCTTCAATATCCTTGCCCTCAATGCATTGAAGATAAATTCCTTCCCACGTTTTCTTATATAATTCTCCGTTGATACAAGCAAACTTACTAGCTTGATTTTATCAAGAGTTGTTGTTCCTTAGTCTCAAATGGGGGAATCTCTTAGAGCAGGAACTCAATTACGAGGGTCTTCCAAGTTACACTTATGGTTCCTCCTCGATGAAACTAACTGTCAAGGGAGGTGCGATGGCAGCACTCCAAAGAGTCTGCACGTCTAAAGTTTTCACGTCTTCATTTTTCTGGATCCTACCTGAGAGAGTAGGTCAGACTGGGAATTTTCCTCCCAAGGAACATGCTTGATTTCAAGTCTTACAAACCGTTTAACATATTCTTTGAGCTCTTGAAGGTAGGTAAGAAGTGTGGACTCCTTTGCCTCAAAGGTACCCTATAAATGTTCTAGAATTGCCTGTGAGTCTACATGTGCTATAAGCCGTTGTACTCAAATGAAGTGCATTTGCTGAATCCCCTATATCCAGGCTTCATACTCGACTGCATTGCTAGCGATTACAAATTCAATGCTAAAGGCCAATGTGTGTTGCAATCTTGGTGAGTATGGAAGATAAGATGCTGCATGAACATCCATGAAACTAGTTGCCACCATCGCTTAGATATGCTGTGAATTTTCACTTGGGGTAGAATTTCATTGTTTTGTATTGGCGGTAGTCCCTAGCGTTAATTTAATAGTTGTGGTAGCTGTATAACGGATAGTGGTGATGGTAGCGGAATCGTTCCGCTATTGTTATTACTGTTCAACAACCCTAAGAGATTTGGAGCCTGAATAAGGAATCAAAGAACATTAATGATCAATGGAGAACGAGATGCATCAACGATGTATACGAGCGAATTTGGAGAAAGTAACTTGAAAATAATTTAGTTCAAAATTAGCCACCATGTCATGCCATTAGAATAATTAAGACTTTGTTTTGTCTATATTTAATCAGATTATGGCTGGGTGAGGCAATATAGATATAAAGGATAATCTCGACCCTTCCATGGCTTCTCACGAAGGATTCGTCCGAGTGCAATATCCATGGCTCAGTGTATTCCTCTCCTTGAGTGTTCTTAGAAACAAAATTTGTTATCTAAGTTTTGAGAAATGTTCTAGGCTTGTACTGTATATTGTACAGGCTTAGCTTGACTGCCCAAGGCATCAGATCTAGTTAGGATTTGTGATGCAATTCCTATTGCACCCCAAGTAGCTAAGGCAACACAAGACCCATTGGTCATGCTAGATGGGCCAATGACAAGGCTACGAGATGAAGAAGGAGTTGTTGAACCCATACAAGAGTGTTGGGCCATAGAGAAGCCTAAAGAGGACGACCCTTATGATGTAGAACAAGCTGCACCACAAGGATCCAAACTAAGAAAGGATACACTAGCCCGGCCAAGTGGACTGATCACTAGAGCTCGGGCAAAGTAGATAAATGATGAGCTCGTGGGATTCAACAAGGGTTTTTTGGCCGAGGTGGATGGCTCAAGGGATTCACCCATTCGAGATAACGCATCTCTTCAAATCGAGACGACGATTCTAAGAAACACACCCCTTCATGAATGGTTGCACCTCTTCACCAATATATGCACCCCTTCATGAATGGTTGCATCTCCTCTCCAAAGGTTGCACCTCTTCGCTAATGGATGGACCCTTACGGAATGGAGGCACCTCTTCGCCAATGGACGCACCCTTCCAGAATGGAGGTAACTCTTCACCAATGAGCGTACCCCTTCATGAAAGGAAACAAATCTTCACCAACGGACGCACCCCTTCATGAAATGATGGACTTCTTTACCAAAGGAAGCATCTCTCCATTAATGGACATACATTTTTGATTAGTCGTGTCTTTTCAAACGGATGCATCTCTTAGAATCAATGCATCTATTCCTTATTACCTTTTGACTAGGAATGTGGCCCTATAAATAGGCCTCTCTTGAACTCATTTTACTTAGCTTTTGATGATTGAAAATAACTTGTGAAGAGTGTTCCTCCTTTTCTTTACAAAGACTCTTAGATTTATCTTTTCTTCACCTGAAGTTTAGTGGCGTCTACATACGGTGTTATCCTTCGTTCTTGGTTGAGACAAGTTCTCTTTAGGGTTTCATTTGGTGGCAACCATTTTACAAACGTTACCTTTGTTCTCACCTCTTTATAGGTGATGGGTCCAGTGCACAACAAATTTGTTTTTACGGTCTTGGGATTTTGAACCACAATATTTGATTTTGGGTTTTGTCTCACCTGGATGGTGTATGCTTGTGCCAGCATCCATTTTTCAATAGTGGTGTAGCGTCGCTCTTCTCCTTGGAATAGTTGGCTGACATAATATATCGACCTCTAGGTTTTTCATATTTGAGGATAAGTATTGCACTAACTATCTTCTTAGAAACGGCTAGGTAGAGGAGGAACTCCTTAAAATCTTTTGTGGCGACGAAGACCATAGTTTTGTAAAGGTAGTCTTTCAGTTGCTCAAAAGCCTTCGGAAGTTTCCATCCCAGTTCAAGGCCTCTCTCTTTTTAGAAGCTTAAAGAAGGGTAAGGCCCTATTTGTTGATTTCAAGATGAATTAGTTGAGGGTAACGATGTGGCCTATAAGTCACTAGATTTCCTATATCTTTCAGGGTGGTTGCATATCGACAGAGGCTTGGACCTTGCCCGGGTTAACCTCGATTCCTTTCTCGAACACTAGGTACCCAAGTAACTTTCATCCTTTTACCGTGATCGTGCACTTCCAAAATATTTAGTTTTAAATTTATTTTACGAAGAATGGCGAAACAAGCTTTTAGCTGTTCAAGGTGTTTACTTGGTTTGAAGCTTTTTACCAGCATATCATCGGCGTAGACCTCCATACAGTCTCCTATGAGTGGGGCGAAGATCTGGTTTACCATTCACTGATATGTATCCCCATGCATTTTCCAATCCAAATGGCATTAACACATAGTAGTAGATTCCATGCGAGCTGACAAATGTGGTTTTACGTTTTCTTCCTTTGCAAGGGGAATTTGGTGGTATACCTAATGAATATCCATCATGCTTAAAAGGGCATTGCTTGTAGTGGCATCGACCATACGATCAATAGACGAGATTGGGTGGAGATCCTTTTCGTAGTCCTTGTTCATATCGGTGAAGTCGACACACATCCTTAACTTGCTTTCTCCTTTGCGAATTAGGACTACATAAAACAACCACTCCATACACTAGAGCTCCTCAATGTGATTGGCAGTGAGTTGCCACTGGACCTCATAATTGATGATGAGATCCTCTTCTGGAGAGAACCTACGCTTCGTTTTCAGTCAGAGTTTTGCGTTGGGATGGAAATTTTGCCAGTGCTCGGCTAGTTTGGGTTTGATGCCATGGAAAAATGACCAGACCCCCATGTAAATATGTCTTTGTATTCCCAAAACACATTCTAGAATTATGTCCTCCAGGGAAGCATCACAGTGCAACCCGATTCAGACCCATTTTTTGGTTCACTAGAACGTCAAGATCATGGTGCAACCCGATTCAAATGTCTTTGTATGATGTTGACTATATTTTGTGGGTTTCCCTCTAATTGAAAGCTGGGTCACATGGGATTTGGGATAGGATCCCCTTCCAATTGATTTACATGTGGTTCCACTGAAAGGCTCGTACCAGTACGTTCTTTTGGGCCATTATCCTCGGGCATCGTATAAGGTGAGCACCTTGTGCTCTTGCTCTACCTACTCCCCTGGCAGTAGGAAACTTAATTAGCTTGTGATAGGTAGACACAATACTAGAAACTGATATAGGCTTGGAAGAAATATGGCGTTATAGCCGAAGGGTTCCTCAACTACATTGAACCAAACAATTTGTGTGGCAGTGTTCCTTCCTTTCCCTAAACCTACGAGTAACTCCTCAAGATTTGACATTGATTCCTCCGAATCCAACAAGGGGCAAGGAAACGGGTCCTAGCGGGGTCTTTCTCAGGTCCATCTGGTTGAGGGGCTCAAAGGACAAGATGTCTGTCGAGCTTGCTTGCTTGACCACGATCCTTCTCACTTTGAACTTCTTGATTATCACTACAATTGCCAGAGACACATATTTTGGCAGGTCATGTAGTATTTTATTCTCTTCAAAGCGCAACTCTATGGTAGCCTTTACTAATTTTCTTGTGATTTCTTGCTCAGACCTTGCCCACAAATCCTTCGGCAATCATGTGTACGTTAGGTTGGGAAATGTTTCATAGGTGGTGTATTTCCTCGAGAGTAACTGTGGGATCGTGGTCCCTGCGAGGTATCCATGTGGGTGGTGAACCTTGGGACTTTGTGGGCTTCGACCTCAAATCGATGTATAAAACTAATTAACGATTCCCCATCATTCTAGGTGACATCCATCATATGAAGCATAAATCAAAGATTCAACTCAATCAGGTTCTTTTACTCTATTGACTCCACCAACCCGTCGTGCCTTCCTCTCTCTTTTGGAGCTCGTTGTATCTTTTCTCTCAATATGGTATGCAAGAGTTTGTGGTAGACCATGGTTGACTGAGGTCACCCTCATGTGGCACAAGCGATGGGTGGTGGCCTATGTTTTCACCGCTGCTCATCTTTTTAGGCAAAGGAATCACATCGGACTCTTGTTGTATCTTGCTCTTTGGGTAGAAGTGATGCAACCCAAGTTGAACCAAACCAACTAAGCCAAGAGAGTACCAACGTTGTCCAATAGAAGTCCATTGGAGAGCCCAAAGATGGCGAGAAGGTGGCTGACAATTGTGACCAAATAAGACTTCAAGAAGGCCCAATTACGTGCTTAAGAGCCAAGAAGTTCAAAGAGGTCTTGAACTTGATGTTCCAAGAAGTTTGGGCTCGATAAGAGAAGAATGGACCCCATGGGCCATTTATTCTTAGTGGGCCCCACGGCCCAATAGAAGAAGTTCGGCCCATAACCATGATCCAAGTCGTGGCCCAACATAGAACGTGTGATGTGAATAAGTCTAGGGCATGGTGTGAACAAGACCAAGTTCAAGCAATTAATGAAGGATCTCATGGATAAAGAAGTTTCCTTCACAAAAATTATCCAAGAGATTCCTTCCTTATCCACGGCTCGTTAGATTAGGTTATTGCTTATTTTGTTCATATCTAAATTTGGTTAATTTCTATCTTGTAGGAAATGTTTTTAATTTGTTTTAGGACACCTAAATTCATCCTCCTCCCTCAATATAAAGGGTACAACACCCCCACTGTGAGACACTCAAGCTTTCAGGGGATCACTTGGTTGCATTTTTTATTACACAATTCGTGACTTCTCATTGGCTGAACAAGTTGTCTTCAAGCAAAAGCACAACAAAATTGTCCCTTTAGATCATGTTCTTTGAATCATCGAATTAGGTATTGAGTTTTGCCACACGTTCGGCAAGGATTTATATCAAGAAAGAAGGATGGGTCTTATGTTCAAACATTCATGCCATTCTTTTTTGGGGGGGAGGCGGGTAAGCCAAATTTTATTAACAGAAAATATTTACAGCATTTGGGGATGGCGTAAGACAAATTTCATTAACAATGCAGTAGATGGCAACTGTGCCTGCTCAGGCCTGGTAAATGTACATCCATCTACCAAGTACCCACTACTCTAGCAAGTATTACATCCACCCTCCCCCCTGTAGCCACAGGGTGGTGCTGGTCCATGGCTCACCTAGCTGCATAGAGAATTACGAAGCATCTCAGCATGCAGTTCATGGCCATCATCATATCAATTGAGTATTCCTCAAGTCTGAACGTCCTGACTGTCAACTTATCAACTACCTTTTTTTAGGACGTTGGTACACAACTCAGTATAGCTTGAGGGGCTATCCCTGTAATGAAAAGAGGGAGGATTTTAGTGCCACAAAGCATGAGCAAGTAAGATACTTGGCTTAGGAGTATATTTCCTAGGCTGAGTGGCATCTGTTTCTACATTTGTTCAATGGGTTATCAGGGGTAATGCACGGTTCAGGGTCATGTCCCAAGCGCTACCTCTATGTATCACATGTTTCAGTATTAGGGAGTAGTGTTACTAATCCATTACATGGTTCAATGTGTCATGTTGGTAGCTGAATGTTTTCCATGTGGTCCTAACCTGTACCTGCACCATGTTGACACGACAAAGGGAGTAAATGTTTCATAAAATGCTGAGTGAGTAGAGTTTTAGGGGTACTTCCTGGTCTGTTTGGAGATGGTGCTGGAAATGTGTAGCTCCTATTTGGTAGTCCATTCTGTTTGACCTTGCAGTGTGCCATAATGGGCACCTATCCTTACCCGCTTTTATGTTATGCCACTGGACAGGTTACATTTTAGCATCAGTGCAAGATGGGAGATTGATTAGCCAGTCAGTTAAGGAATATGGGTAGAGAGGGGATTTAGCCTTTGTCCAGCTCCAGGTTGCTCTTTGTACAGTTTGCAGGATGTTGTTTGCATGCATTTCCTTACCATGAAAGTGAGCTTGATTCCTTGCTTTCCATAGGAATCATGTTGTTGCGAGCCAAATGGATGTCCAAGCATCTTTGTTGGTTCTAGATGACTTTCTTTCTAGGAAAGTCTGCAGATCAGGAGCAGTTGTGTTTAAGGCTGTTTCTTCTATCTGCAGCGATGTTAGGATCCTGGACCATACCTGCAAAGATTAAGAGCATTCAAGAAACAAGTGTTGGACAATTTCTAGGTGTATTGAACAAAGTGTGCACTTGTCATTTGATCTTGGTTATATGATGTGCCTTAGCAGGAGCACTTGCTTGACGGGTATGCCACTTTACAGCAATCTCCAGTTGAAGATCATGATTTTCTGTGGTGTGAAGATGTTACATATTCATCTAATGCCAGCAAATTCCTAGTTAGAGTAGGGAGGAGGTGATAGTGAGGTGATATGGTCATAGGCACTCTTCACTGTGTAGACACCCTCTGCATTTCCTTGTAAGTGATATCTGTCTCTAGTTAGGAAGTCAGGAGAGATACCCTCCAGCATTGTCATTAATGTGTCGAGTTCTAGCATCTCAGCCGGCCTCATGATGTTTCTTATCCATGGCCAGTTCTATTGCCAAGATTGTTATTTCGTTGTCCTTTATCTGCTATGTAGGTGTCCTTATTTGCAGCTAGTATGTAAAGTCTATGAAATTGAACCGCCAAGCTTGTTTCTCCAGTCCAGTTGTCACTTCAGAATTTCAGGATTTCACCATTACCAAGTTGGATCTTGGTCATGTTTGCTATCTAACTAGAGCAAATTATTTCTTGGACATCCTTCCACCATTTTGATTCATAGATTCTGTTGTGTCTTTTGCCAATGGTCTGACTGCATCAACTTTTCCGATTTCCATGAAAGTACCTAGTTGCATAATGCCCTTATGTGAGTATTTGGATCTTAGAATGTCCATGGCCATAGATTTTTCTCCCGAAGGATTCTGGCTCCCCACTTCGTCAGCATTCCATCATTTTGATGTCTGAGATTTGTTATGCCAAGGCCACCCCAGTCCCTTGGGGCATTAATTTTTTCCCAGGCTACCCAACATTATTTCTTGTGTTCCTTGGAACTGCCCCAAAGAAAGCCTCGCTAGATTGATGTTAGATTCTCGATGACTGATGAGGGGGCTTTATAGTAACAAAGATAATGTGCTGGTAGGGCTGACAACATAGAGTTGAGCAAAATAGTCCTCCCTCCTATTGATATATATTTTTTATTCCAGTTGTGAAATATGTCAGTAACTGACTTCCATGTAGCCTATTTGCGGTGGTTCCGCCCTAGTGGTAGGCCCAGGTATCTGCAGGGGAGGTTTTCAATTTTGCAGCCCAGGTAAGCAGCCATTTCAAGAACCAAACCTGAGAGCAATTCAAAGTTTTGCAGGATGGACTTGAATGCTTTGATGGATCTCTAGTCTGGTTGAACAAACATGAGTGTATCATTTGCAAATTGTAAATGTGTTATCCACACTTTTTTCCTCCCGACTGCCAAGCCACTGAATAGGTGCAGGTCAGCTACCCTGCTGATCATGCTAGAGAGGCTCTCAGTAGAATTAAGGTAAAGATAGGGGAGAGGGGGTCTCCCTTCCTCAACCCTCTTTGGGGGTAGAATTCCTTGGTTGGGCCTCCATTTACCAACACTGAGCTAGAAGCTGACTGCAACAATTCATTTATATATCAGTTCCATATTTCAGGGAATCCCATGGCTTTCAGCATGTTTAAGAGGTAGGACCAATTGACTGTATCAAAAGCCTTCTCAAAGTCAACTTTAAGGATAAGGGCCTGCTTTTTAAGCTTCTTAATTTCATCCAATGCTTCATTATCTATCATCACTCCATCCAAGATCTTTCTGTTTTTGATAAATGCCATTTGCTAAGGGAATATGATATGGGGAAGTAGAGTTGTAAGCCTGTTTGCAAGGACCTTTCAGAGGAATTTCGGTATGGCCACTATCAGTGTGATGGGCCTATAGTCCTGCACTCTTACGGGATTTTCTATTTTGCCCACTAGTGTGATATGAGCTGCATTTGTTCCTTTTGAGAGTTTACAGTTTCTATAGAACTCTTTGAACAGATACAAGAGGTCTTCTTGCATAAGAGGGGTAAAGTACTTCATGAATTTGAAGTTAAAGCCATAAGGGCCAGAGCTTTTTGTGCTACTACATTCATTGATTACTTGATGGATTTCAAAGTCAGAGAAGGGAAGCAAAAGAATTCTTGAAGTTGGTTGACTGATTCTGTTTACGGTCATTTTTTGTAGTTGTGGTCTTTGACAATATTCCTCTCTTAACCTACCTTCAAAATGCTTGTGAAAGTAGTTATTGACTTTAGCAGGGTTTGCTATCCATTCATCTCCATCACATACTCCAAGAATCGTGTCTTTTCTTCTATTATTATTCACCACACGGTGGAAGTAGGCACTGCTGCAGTCCCCTTGCTGGAGCCATCTAGTTCTGGATTTATTATAACATGAGTTGTCTAGGAATGTAGTAACCTTAGCTAGTTCCTCCCTTAATGGTCTGATGCCTTGAAGGCTTTGTCTCATCTGTGATATTATTAATTTGTTCCAATATTTTTTCTTTATCTGCAAGTACCTCCAGTAGTTGCTGCTTCCAAACTGACAGGCTGTAATGATTGCTTTTGTTCCACTATCTGATGCCTGTTTTAAGAGCTTTCAGTTGTACCAGGATTTCGTAGCTTGCATACCCCTGGGGGCAGGTGCTATTCCAAACTTGCTTAATCATTTTTGTGTTTTGGTTGTCTTCCAGCTATGAGTCCAGCACCCTTTGGGGTTTGGGCCCCCAGTTTTGGACCTTAGAGCAGAGGCAGATGGGGCAGTGGTCTGAGTCTTCCCGTTGTAGGGGAATCTGCAGCCATGTGTGATTTTCTCCTAGACATGACTCATTAGAAACCTACCTAATCTGCTCGTGGCCTTAAGGGAGCTGAGATACCAGGTGAATTTTCTATTTGCTAGGGGGAGATCAGTGAGCTGCAAAGGACTGAAACTGAGATAACTCTTGATGATGTGGCCTATGGGCTATGCCCCTCCTCTCTCTTGCATTTAGTATGGCATTAAAAGTCCCCCATTAGGCACCACCGATGGTCCTCTTTTCCTATGTACATAATCTTAATTTCCTGCCACTGATTTATCTTAGCAGGAAGCATCTTAGGTCCATATATGTTCACCATGTGGGGGATGACCTCATCTTACTGCCATATTCCAGAAACCCCAATGTGCCATCTGCTAAAATAAGGCTTTTTTTCTTTAACTTGCTGCTATTCCCTGGCTTTCCAGATTGACCTGCAAAGCCAAGGAACGCCCAGTCAAAAAAGTTATCAAACCATAAAAACCTGCATACCTTCTTGTTGACAACATCTAGCTTTGTTTCCTACAGGCTGATGAAGTTTTTTTTCATACAATGAGTTCTCTGACTCTTCTCTTTATCCGTGGGCTACATAAGCCTCTAATATTGTATGTTATGACTTTCATTGGGCTAACATATCACTTCTTTTCTTGCTGCTACCAGGGATGGCTAATATCCTTGATCTGTGCAGCTGGCTGTTCATTTTCATTAGTCTGTGGTGAACCTCTGCTGAGTTATTACCATAGGACAACCTCAATTTTCTACCATCTACCATAATAGATTCAGCTTCATCACTAAGACTGCCTATTGGCAGGTCACTGCCAGGCAAGTCTATCTGGCCTACTGAGCATTTTAAGTCCTGTGTTGGAGAAAGTTGATCAACCCAATCCTTTAGTATTATTTGGTTATTCTTTGTCCGTTTTACCTTCATTGTTTGACTTCGAGTTTGTGGGCTTTCTTTACTATGTATCCCCTGAGTATCAGCTGGAGTAGTCACTTTTCTTGCAGTTAATGTTCTATGAGTGGCTGAGCTGCTACTCCAGGTACCTTGGCGTAGCGTCATCCACTGGTGCACTCAGATCTGCTAGAGTTGTATGCTCAGAATGCAGGTCTAATAACAAGATTAGATCAACGGTCTTGCGCACTCCCAATGAGTCCAACTCACTGCTTTGTGTCCTAGGTTCAGTGTCTTCAGCATGATGATCCTTTGGGGTAATGGGAGTGGCACCTTCCCAGATGGCTCAGGCAACCAATGTAATTTATGTGGGATCTAGTGATTAGGAGGGTAAGTTCAAGGATCAACACTCCCATTCATTCCATCAGTTGAGTTCCTCTAGTTACTTGAATCTCCCTTTTCCTTAGGCTCCTCATAGATTACCAGGCTATGCTCCTGTGCATTCACTTCACGGGGGGAGGCCTCTGAGTCTACCATGGAGCAATCATTAGATGAATGACTGGTGCAAGAGTCTGACTCTGCTACATCTAGATCGTACCAGGATCTCTGGGGAAATCTTTCAGGATTTACTTCCATGACATAGAGTATCAATGCATTACCATCCAAACTCAGCCTAATCTCAGTTGGTATCTTGGTTCCCCAGTCCATTTGGATCAGTAATTGGCCAGCTCCAAGGAAATGGTGATTGAGAGTACACTCATTAATTTTGACACAAGTGCCCCTACTTGCTTACTAATTTGTTCCAGCACTTGCTCATTCCAGTACTATAGTGGCAGGACGAACACTTTAATCCATCTAAGGCAGGTTAGAGCTGCACTCTCATGTGACCACAAACACATATCACAGCCTGGTTAGCAACCACTTCGAGTCATTTTTCAGCAAGGTGCCAAGGTCATGAGCTTCTTCTTCCCACAACAGGATCATGGACTGAGGGCCACTTGAAGCTTTTCCCATCTAACATTGCATCTCAATGTGCCAGCATAACCAAGTTTAAGCTAGGGAGGCTGCTTAGGATTAATAACAATATTCAGCATTTGAATATTTTTCCTATGGTTAATTTGGTGCCTCTTTTCTGGTTTAGCTACATGTACTGGCTGGTTAAGGGGTGACTGGGGTGGCAGTTTGCTAGCTTCTCCCATCACCATCTTCCCTTTAGCAATGGCTAGGATAGTACAGGACTGGTAGACATTTTTACTAAGTTTCGTGAGATTGCAGTACTCTGAGGTGGTGCTACTATCTATTGTTTGGAGTAGAGTGCTACATTGGCCTACAGTTTGAGGCTACCAATCCGGACCTGGTTTAGATGTCTTAGCATGGCTTTGACCTCGTGAGCCATAGCAAAATCCACAAAGCCAAAGACAACTCCACTTAAATTCAGTTTTCTAGCAACCTTCAAGGCAGTCACCCTCCCCTGGCTACATAGTTCATAGTGCAGGCATTCTCTATCATAGTTCCTCAGGAAGTTTGTGATATAGTAGGTAACTAACCTTAGATGCTGCCTCCGCTCACCTGCTTGCTGTTGGGGACCAAGACGGTCATGCACCGGTCTAGGATTTTGAAAGAGCACAACATTAGCATAAGAGGCTTTTTTTTCTTGGTCATGTTTTCCTCTAGCGGCTGTTTTCTTCCTAGTATAGCTGCACGTCGGAGCCTTTTTGGCTGTTGTGGTGGCAAACTCCACATATCCAATTCATAGGCCACCTATGGAAGGGGGTAGAGCATAGGGGAGAGGATGATTTGAGGCAACAAGCTATGTTCCTTCGGCAAGATATCCTTTTACATACGGGGTGGAAGGAGCTTGATAGAGCTAGAGAAAACTTGAGGTCCCTTGGCGCGTGGAGGCTTCTCGGGGTGGACGTGTGGCTGCTATTAGTTGTGTCATGTTCAGGTTGCTCAAGGATGGCAGTTGGTCGGATAAGAAGACAGGTTGAGGGTGGGTTTATTGTTCATGGTTGGTTCCTTGTGTGAAGAGAAACATGAAGCAAAAATCCGATCTACATTTGTGCCATTCTTTAGTAATTATACAGGGAAAGATTCTCAATGGGTATTAAAATCATTCCCCATGGATAGTGCCAATGATGCAACCAAGGAAATTTTGTAGCTTAGAACTCGCACCTTATTTTCCTCAATTGATACCATACAACTCCTATAGGGAAGGGGAATATGGCATCAAGTTTGTAGTGAGTGGGTACGGGCGTGTGCCCTGATGAGTTGGTTTTATATCAATTAATCTAGGCCTGTTTCATCTAACTTTGGTTTGTTTCTTTAGTAATTTGTGTTTGATTTACTTGTTTTCCGTCTATTTTTGTTTTTAGGTTCCTTGGATACAATTTCTGCTAAAAGAGATCAAAAGGGGATGAGAATAGACAAGAAATGGTAAAGGAAGGCAAGAGGAGCTACAAATAGTCATGCGTCGTCTGCCCAAAGTTTGTGCCTTCCTACTAGAGGGTGGTCACAGGGATTTTATTGCTCATCTAGAGGATTCAGGTGCTTGTTGTTGAGTCAATTTTACACGTACTCATCAAGGTTATTTTGACCTATTTTTGCTTGTCGTTAAGCATCTTTATGTGTTATATTTAATCATTTTATGTTTGTTTTATGTTTTTAGGTGTGTTGGGGGCAAAAAGTATATAATGGAGGTATTTTGTTCGTGAAACTACAAAATCAAATAGTAGTGGTGATCGCCATCTTTTTTGTAGCAACCATTGCTCAAGGTCGAAGAGTTCGTGAAGCCAATGGTGCCCGCCTCATCACTAGAGTTGTGGAAGTTAAGTTAGTGGAGGCGATCACCTCGATTGAGGTATCTCAGGCGGAACTTCTTTGGTGACTTCTGCTAGAAACTAAAGGTGATCGCCTTGATACCCCGAGAAAATTATGAGAGTCTACAGTACTGGCCGCTCAGGCAATTTAGTGGCAGTCTGATTCTTCAGATCTTAAGAACACTATGCATATTGCGACAATCCCATTCATTCCGGTAGGCGCCTTTTCTGTCGGCTCAAGAACATTTGCATGTAGTCACCGCCCAGTTCATTGTGGTAGCCGGCCCCACTGAAGAGCGATTGAGCCCAATGCGTTGTGGCACCTGCCTTCACTTACTCGCTGGTCACCGCCATGCAATTTCTGCGCACTACATCAACATTTTGGGCATCATTTCTCTATTTTGCACCCCATTAACCTAGCTCTATAAATAGGTGGACTTTATGCATTGCCAACAACGTTTGGATAGGGTTTTCTATTAAATTAATGTGCTTCTATTTAGTGAAGTTGCTGGAACTCAATACATCAAATGATGCAATGCATATTGGGTCGTAATGGAAACGGTCCCTTTATACAATTACAAGGGTAAGGCATATGCATATCATGCTTTATTTAGAGCATGTTTATGATATTTCTATTTAGTTTGTCTATGAGCTGAATTATTTTTCTTCATGCCTTTAATATTGCAAGTTTCTATTAGTATGGATTTGCTTCTATTTAAGGGTAAGGTTAGTGCATCCCTAGCCAATTTCGTTGTCAGCGTTACACTTGATTGGGGGGAGGAGTTGAGAGGTAGGGAGTGAGAGTACCCCTCTAATAATTCCTTAGGGAGAGACTGTTAAGTTAGACCTCAAGAATCACGCAAAGGGGTCTGGAGCAAATCTGTGAGAAGTAGTGCATCCTTAAAGAGCCGAACCGTTAGTAATCATGATTAGGTACACTTATCGGGACATCAATGAAAGTGAGTGAACCGATCTAGTGCCTTCTGACCCAACATGAATCCCTTAGGCTTCATCTTAGTTGATAACCCAATCCGGTAGTTCGGTAGTTTAACTTACTCTTTTAATCATTGCTCTACAACAACCAACCAATCAATTTTAATTGCTTTAGGTAAAGATAAATAGACAATCTAGGATAGCTTAGTTTAGACTTGATAGCGACCTAATTCCTTGAGATGTTCAAGATCGGGGTATCCTGTTGGTTCTACACTTGCTCGTATACTTGCAAGTTATTCTTGTTGTTACAAGAGTACATCAAGTTTTGGCGCCATTGTCGGGGATTCAGGTATTGAGTTTAGATTTTGTTTTCTTTGTTGCATGTTTATCTTAGTAGTATGTTTGTCTTTATTTTTAGCTTGTAGTTTACTTTAGTTTTTATGTTGTTTATTGTTTCCTGTATCAATTTGTATTTGACCTCTGTGGTTTCTAACTTGTCACCTTTGGAACATGATTAAGGGAATGAACATCCAAACATTTGACTTGTGGATCCAGATCTCCATCTTTAAACAAGTCGATGGTGAACTATTCCACGAGGCATGGGCGAGATTCAAGTCGCTTCTTATCTACTATCTACAACAATTCACTCTTCACTTGACTAGCAGAATTTTCTATGATAGTTTACCTTATTCATTGTAGTGCATGGTAGATAATGCCGCTAGAGGGTTGATACTTGGCATGACTCTAGTTGAAGCTTAAGATGATTATGAGCTACGTGTAGTAAGGTCTCAGTAAACGAATGGGAGTACTCGTGGATCCTATGATTATTACCAATGTTTGCACCCATGGGGTAGAGCGTTTATGGGCAGAACAAGTTAAATTTGGAGGAAGATCTGCAGGCGTTCATCGTTATCACACATAGAGGCCATGAGAGAACTAGCTAACGGTTTGAGTCAATTAAAGCCTCCATCATGAAGGCTGAAACACTAGTTGGGAAACTATCCAACGAGTTCCATCAAACCTAAAAGGGGAAGTTCCCAGCCAACCAGAGCAAGAAAAGTACATCACGATTTTGAGAAGCAAAACAGAAGTTGAAAAGCCCGATTACACTCCGATTACTAATTGTTTCCCACTTTATGTAGGTAATGAGGAACCAGTGGAAGGCAAAGGAGATGGAACCAAAAGAAAAGGTAGAAGAAAACAAAGCGGAAGAGAAGGAAGATTAAAAGCCCTATTGGTAAGGAGAAGCTAAGGAGGCAAGAGGGACCGATGATGAATCCGATACATGAAAGGCATCATTCGAAGTGTGCCATCCCATGCCATATTCTTCAAGGAGCTTAGTAAGAACAAAGGAGAGAGCAAGCAAGGGGCATCTTTCAAATTTTTTTACCCTGGTGGATCAGATGAAGATAGTGGGATCTTTTCCCTTTTTGTTGTGCATTACTCGTGGGGGATGTTCAGAATACTACGATGCAAGATCATTGAGCTTATCGTGTGAGTCGAGTTAAACGACACTAAACAAAACACTTCTTGGGAGGCTCTCCAAGGGTATGATTTATGCTTTCTTTACTGCTTTCTTATTTGTTAAATTTTATTGCTTTCATAAAATCTCAAAACCTTTTAAAAAATCTTGGATCCTTTGAGAATTTCTGCAAAAACCCTCTAATGGCGACCACCTCATTTTTTTACTTGGGAAAATGTTCTATTTAGAATTCTTACATGAATGTGGCTCGGATTCTGTTGTTATGCATATTGTGAGTTCCCTTTTATGTATTGATGCATATATTATTGGATTTGTGAGCTTTAATTGTATGTTATCTTCTATAAATCCATTATGCTGATGCGAGTTAAGGATGAGTCCGAATTCTTCTATACTTTTAGGACATGAATGTTATTAGCACTCACCACCTAACTTTCCATTATCTTTATGACTTGCAATCCGATTTAGGAACTTCGGTTAAGGGGAGGGTGGCTCTGTTGGCTTCCCTAGCATGTAGCTCCATCTTATATGCTTTGCTCTACACTTGATTGTGCAGCATGGGGCCCCTCTCGGTTTCTTATTCTTTAGCATAACAGTAGGGCGTGGTTTAAGTGCATGTGTCCTTGTTATTGTAGGATTTACTTTGTGTTGCTTCTTGTGATGGCTTACCTTTCTTACATTGGAGTTGTAAACTGTAAAATCCATGTTTTCACTTTGCTTAGGTGCCTTATCTATTATGGATTATAACGTTTCTTCTTCTTTTGCATCTACGCATGGTTTTTGTTACCTATTTATTGTTCACAATTGCCTCCATGATTCTTTGTTTCTATCTTTGTCAATGACTAGGTTTGACGGGGTTGGGGTTGGGGTGAGTGTGGGGTGTCTATGAGATGTTGTTTATTCCTTAATCTCTATCACTTTCTCACATCTCTCTCTTCGGATGTACGCATGATGGATACCAAGAGCACCTCCGAATTCTTGAACATGCTTCACTTCAGGGACATTTTCTATAGACATTTTTACTTCTTTTAGACTGGATTTTCTGTGTTGTCCTTGCTTAGTACCTTGATTGATGCTTTGTTTTGTTGCTTCCCTTCCTTCTAAACATTGGAGGACCAGTGTTGGTTGGGTTTGGGAGGAGTTCAATGAACTTGTTCTCTGTATTATCCTTGATTTTATTCCTTGTAATGAAAGTGGGTAGGATTTCAGTGCAACTTAGCATGAGAAGATAAGGTACTTGGTGTTTAGTTCGGTCTTTGACAAAGATTATATGTTGGCATCTTAGCTCGACTGCTTTCCTAATTCATTATCATGCACAATAGGTTTTGTGGTATGAATGGGGAGTCAATGCATATGTCTAAGAACTCGAACTCGGATTAGGGAGAAAGAGGAAAGAGAGAGATAAAGTTTATAGCTTGTATTTAATTGTGAGAATTGTTTTTTTTTCATTTAGGGTATCTTTCCTTTCGATTTCATTTGAATATTATGGTTCTCGGCGATATAATTGGGAGTACAAAGACTACATTGCTTTGAGAATGGGGTGAAGAATTCCAATGCAAAATTAAGGCATGATCTAGTCCCATTTTTTTATTATGTCAAAATTCACTATGAAGAAAATAAAGTTTATGTACAAATGATCTACTCCCCTTGATACAATCCCTTGTGTTTATTTGATTGTAATGGTCTTGATGACTTATAGCCTTCTAGCTAGAACTTATCTTATAAGTGGTTCTCATATTGCTGTTGATGTTCCATGAAAAGAGAAAAGGAAAGAAGCACCCTAGAGGAAAGAAAAACGTTTGTAGCCTTGTTTGAAAAGAATTACCATTATTTAGCTTGAGGCTTAGATTTAGAGATAGACTGTTGGTTGGTTCTTGCAAGTGCACAAATCATAACAAGTAATAACATTTTTGTATTGTTAGCGATGAATTTGATTTCAAATAGTTGGACCCATGACTTCACAAAAAATCACTTTCCAATCTTTTTTGGTTGATTTCTCCTCTGCCTCTATTCTGCATCACATAACAGACAAAAATTAGCATCTTCACCACCTGGATCTATACTCAGACTAGATGACGGATTTGCATGTAAAAGAAGAATATTCGAAATTGTACAAAAGAAAATAAATCCTGAAGAAGAATAAACCACAACATCCCCAAACTTAAAGCTCATTATAGTTCAGAATAAATATGAAGTTCAATGCAAATAGAGGAGGGTGTTGAGGACATCCGTGTTTGGGATCAAAAGAGCTTGGGGTGCCTCCCAAGGAGCACTTCTAACGTCACTAGCTTGACTTCCACTTCTTTTGTCCTTAAGATGGATGACGGCTGGGTCTTTGCCATCGTCAAGATAGGTCTTCAACCTCTGATCATTCACCTTGAATGTGCCCTTTTCAGGATGAGAAATCTCGGTTGGATCCCTATGTGCTTCTGTCCCCATCAACATCTCGTATGGGAAATTATCCTGAATGGAAAGTTTGTCATAAACAGGCACCACTGAGTTTTGTTCCTCGAGATGTGATAAGTGGTTAGCTACTAGATTTTCAGATCTTTTTTTTCATTTATTTTGAGATTAAATTCCTGCAACAATAGAACCCAATGGATCAATTTGGGCTTGGCATCCTTTTTTACCATGAGATATTTATTGCTAAGTGATAAGTGTATACTACAACTTTGCTTCGGAGAATGTAGGGTCAAAATTCATTGTCTTGCTTGCATAGTAGATTGTGTGAAATATCTTATTGTGGCATTGCCTGAGTACTGCACCTACATCATAATCACTTGCATCATACATAATCTCAAAGGGTGTGTCCCATATCGGAGTACAAACAATGGGGGTGGATGTGGATTTCTCCTTAAATGTGTTGAAGGTTGTTAAATAGGTCTCATTAAAATTAAACGAGGCTTCTTTATCCAGCAGCTTGCATAGAGGTCGAATGATATTGGAGAAATCCTTTATAAATCTTCGTTAGAATCCTACATGACTATGAAAACTTCGTACTCCTTTGACATAGGATGGTGGTGGTAGTTGGGGATTACTTCAATCATCGCTCTATCCAGTTCGATCCCTAAACTTGATACTTTGTGCCCTAAAACAATGCCTTCCTTAACCATAAAGTGGCACTTTGCCCAATTTAGGACAAGATTGGTGTCCTCAAATCATGCCAACACCTGCTCGAGATTTGCTAGGCAACTTTTGAATGACGGGTCCACCACAGAAACATCATCCATGGATACCTCAATGATCCGCTCCACCATATCATAAAATATTCGCATCATGCACCTTCGAAATGTGACCTGTGCATCACACAACCCAAAAGGCATTCGTCGGAATACAAATGTACCATAAGGACAAGTGAATTTTGTCTTTTCTTGATCTTTGGGGGAAATAAAATTTGGTTGTATCCAAAATATCCATCGAGATAGCAGTACAATTGATGCCCAGTAAGTCTATCAATCATTTGATCAATAAAAGGAAGTGGATAGTGGTCCTTCCTTGTCAATTTGTTCAACACCCTATAATCCATACAAATTCTCCAGTCGGTGACAGTTCTCTTTGGGATAAACTCATTGTTGTCATTAGTCTCCAAAGACATGCCTCCCTTTTGGGGGACACATTGAACATGGATGGTCCAACTACTGTCAAAAATGGGGTACACTACCCCGACATCCAACCACTTCAATATTTCCTTGTGGAAAACTTCTTTCATGACTTGGTGATAAGTCTGGTTTATACCAACTTTTATCTACCCTTTATGCTTGAATCTTGTAACTCTTTGATCAATAAAAATACATTTTCATATTCATTTCTCATTTCTTGCAAGGATTTAATTAATATATCACACGAATGCATAAACAAAAGAGAAATGGCTACTATCGTAAGGACACATCCTCACATTCCTACAAGTCTCAACCCTAGTTGTAACACCACCCGATCATTTTGGCGGGAAAGTGGACAAAACTCTACCTACGATGGAAATATTGGATGGACGACTTTTCCCCTTACTAGGAAGAAAATATTTACCGATAGCTTCTCCCGGAAGATACCGAGTCACGGAAACAGAAGGAAAGAATCCATCCATTCGCACATCTTGGATTTTAGAGATCACAGAGGAAGAACGAGCTCTTAGAAACTCGACTTCATAGCCAAGGGAGTCTCTAAACTATGGCCTCTATTTTTGTTATCCTTCGAGAAGCTTGTGTTTCGACAATGAGCTTAACCCATATTCTAGGGCATGATGTAGTTCCTACGTGTATTTTGTGTTGGATTGGTTTTGAAGGTTTAGTTGTTAGATTAAATATTTTTCTTTTACTTGGTTTTATTGTACTTCATTACAAACTAACGTGTGATTGACGATCATTTGTTAGTGCTTAGGCTTTGTTTGAGATTCGGGAGATGAGAACCTAGCTAGAAAAAGGGTAAAACCAATCCCAAGTACCATAAACACGAGATCAAAGATATGAGTGTTCATGGGAAAGGTTCCACCGTGTGCGGGTTTCATGAGTATAAAACCTCTTAGTAGGCCGTACGAGATTTGAGAGATGAGTGTGACCCTATTAAGAAAGAATTTTGTGAGGTAGCAATTCTTGATACATTTAGGCATGAGATTCGAGAGATAAATGCCTATGTATCGCATGAGAAGAGCTACTCTCTAGATAGATTAATGTTTAAAAGAAGAAATCTGGTGGGCAACTAAGTTTTGAGTCTAATTCGTACAAGTGCATGTAGATGTGAAGTCATTGCCTTAAATCCCTAGCCAATAGAAGTTATCCTTTAATTTGTGTCCATTAAACCAAAAATACCAAAAAGATTTATCTTGTTTAAATTGCACTCATGTCTCTGTTTGTAGTATAGTATTTAAACCAAACTGTTGTCCATCCAAATTGTATCCAAACTAGCTAAAGTTGGTGGTTATCTTCTACAATCCTCATGGTTTGATACGCTACTTATTCACTTTATTACTTGTTCGACTTTGTGCACTTGCAAATACGACAACAAGTTTTTGGCGCTGTTGCAGGGGATTGTTAGTATAGATAATATCAATACTTAGTGAGTTAATAGCTTGATTGGACTTTTTTTTCGATTACTTTACTTTAAGTTCTCTTTCGTGTTCAGGTTGTATATGAACCCCTTTGAATGTGAGAATTCAAATTCGGGATACCTAGAGACTGAAAGAGCTTTCAGAGCATGAAAGAGAGCTCAAAGAGAGGCAAGGAGAAATCAACGAAATATGACAAACGTCAATGATGTAGTTGAAGTGCACAATGAGGATGATAGACCAATGGAGGATTTTTCTCTACCCCGAGCTGAGGAAGACACCCCATCCATTCGAAGGCCTGCCATCCAAGCCAACAATTTTGATCTAAAGGCAGCCGTCATCCAGTTATTGCAACAACATTCCACTTATGGTGGCTCATCTACTGAAGATCCAAACTCACGCGTATGAGCATTTGTTGAAATCTGTGATACTTTGAAGTATGCTGGAGTATGTCAGAAAGCCATAAGGCTTAGGCTTTTCCCATTTTGCCTCAGAGACAAAGCAAGAAGATAGCTCCAGTCACTGCCATCAGATTCTATTCTCACCTAGGATGCTTTAAGGAAATAGTGCTTAATATAATTTTTTCCACCATCCATGACTGCAAAGATATTGAGTGAGATCACTTCCTTCAGGCAGCGCGATATGGAGACATTGTTTGAAGCTTGGGAAAGATTCATTGATCTCTTGAGAAGCTGCCCCCTCATTGGAGGCAAATTCAAGTTTTTTATAATGGAATCGAGAGCACTACGAAAAGGGAGATAGATGCTGCAACAAATGGTACTTTTATTAAGAAGTCTTATAATGAAGCTTGCACTCTGCTTCAAGACATGGCCCATAATTGCTACCGTTGGGCGAAGGAAAGACAAAACCAGAGAAAGACAGCTGGAAAGTACGAAGTGGACAAAGTTGATGCACTCTTTGCCATAATGCATGATGTGAATTCAAAGATTGAGAGTTGGATGTCTCACAGCCCACCCCCTAAAGCTGTAATGATGGTGCAACAACCATCGTGTGAAATATGTGGTGGAGGACATCTTCCTGAACTTTGGCAAGATAGGACCTCAATTGACAATGTTCCTATGGAATAAGTCAACTATGTTGGCAACCAGCAGAAATGCTAAAATAGTTTTGAGTGCAATAACTTTAACCCATGCTGGAATGACCACCTCGACTTTTCCGGGAGCAACACTCAGCATGCCTTGAACCCCACAACACATAATCCTTCCCAGTTTCAGTCTCAAATGCAAAAATCTACTTCTTGATTAGCAATCCTTTTTTTTAAAAGATGTCAAAGCATTTACAATCTTCATAAGTCTTGTAAACATGGAGGATACAGATTCACAAGGATTCATGCTAAAAATTTCATAGTCAAGAGTAAGAATGTTTATCTTTTTCTCTTTGTCTTGACAAGTGCCTTCATGTGTTACTTCCAACTTGTCCCATATTTCATTTGCCAACTCATAGTATAATACTCTATTAGATTCGATTGTGTTTAAGGCATAATGAAAAATATTCATGGCTTTAGTATTTCAAGACATTATCCTAAACTAATTTCCAAAATTGATAATCCAAAGACTTGGTATAAATCATCATCTTCCTTTCCAATAGTTATAATTCAATCCATCAAAGTAATGTGGTTTTGATATTGGCAACAATTTTGATAGAATCCTTGATTAATGGAGCTTCATTGAGATGGAAATAGACATATGTACATATTAGTATTAGCTTCTTTATTTCCTTCATTTTTTTCTTTATTTGTTCTATGTAGTACTATATTGTATTTCTGTACATTTTATTTAAAGAAATTTAGTTACCCCAAAAAAATTGTGACAGAATCCAATACCAATAATTGGTGTTTCATACCCAAGATCAAATAAACAAATTTATTTGAACCTTTACCTGAAGAGAATTTGTTTCAACCAACCAAGAGCTACATTTTGTAACAGGGACGCCACACAAGAAACCCTGAAGAGAACTTGTCTCGGGTTTTCGGGCCTCAGCATTGGAAGGAAATTTGGGGGAGATGGACAAGGTCAAGGGTTGATAGCAGCATTTGTGCTCATAACAGCAATGCAGGAATTACTTGTATTCTTCTAACAATTTGCAGTGTTCAAGCCTTCATCTTTGCAGCCTGGTGTGATCCACGGATTCAGCTAAAAAGATCCCATTCTCTACTATTTAATGCTGCTACAATCAGATTTTCAGGAATCTCATGAAGGAGATCAAGTGCAACCTCAAAAGATTGCTCACTCAAGAGCTTCTACTCCAATGTGTTTCAAAAGTTTGAGTCTTGCTGATCTTGCTGAATAAGTCCTACTGTTGTTCAAGTTCAGGTCTATTATCATCCAAGGAATGAGCATCTGAGTTTAAATAACAAAAATTAGAAGTTGCAAAGAAGACAGCAGAAAAGTCAGTATGCAGAAAAACAGAAAAAGAGCAGCAAAGCCAAGTTGATCCTGAAGCATTTTCCATAGACTACCATAAGTGCATCAGAGTGATTTATCAATATCCACATGAACTCGACCAGGCTGCAAAGCAGAAAAAAAATTCTGTTTGTACAGTTTTGTTGTTTTGCTGAAAATCACGATTTTCTCTTTAAGTCTTCAGGAGTTTCTTGCACGTGCTGCTATACAAATTACAGACATAGGCATATATGCCACGTTCAAGGAAAATCTGGAGCAAAAAAACTCAGTCAAAATAGATTTGAAGAGCTTCCTTATCCAATGTCAATGTAATCCCTACTTTCAAGGGATTTGTTACCCTCTGATCTCATCTACTTTTGAGTAGCTTTCTGTATATAAGATAGAGGGGTGACATGGGGAAAAAGTAGGTCGAGCTAGGGATAGAAAAAAGTTGTCCTTTTCCTTCAAAAAAAAAGAATGCAGAAAATCTGCATCAAGGTGGAGCAGATTGTGTTTCCATGATGCATCCTGCTGAAATCTTGTGGTCTCTTCCAGTTATGCTTGGCACGATCTATCATTATTCTGCTGATCTGAATGTCCTGAGACTGCCTAAACAAATGGGTAAGGTGTGAGTTCAAAAAAACAAGACATTGGTATTGATTTTCAGTTTGTGGATACACTAGTGCATGTTTCTATTTTTGTTCTAGATTGCCCATCTGAATTAATAGGGACTAAACAAACAGCTAGTAGGGACTTAGAGGGGCGGTTAGTTCATCTAAGCTTTATCTGATAGCAACTTCTTCAATCAAAGAGGGCGGTTAGTCTGTTTCTTTGAATAAGCAATAAGAAAATCATGTGTAGAGGATGGGGATTCGGTAAGAACTCTTAGAATCACACACTTAATGAGGTTTCATTGATCTTAATGCGGCTTTGATTATAGAGTGAATGTGTAAACTTTTAGTGTTATGTCCTAAGGCCAATCACCTTAGGCTTATGTATTAACACTTTAATGTTGTATATATGATTGTAGCAAC
>JAOWBN010232066.1:0-12537 GCA_028565015.1 Pinguicula moranensis
ATCCCAATTTATTCTCGTCCGTGATATTTGCCAATTATGTCTCACATAATTATTTATTTAATTCTTCAGTTCACCATATAGAGCGACCTTATAGGATCCATATCTAAATCGGTAATAAATTAAATACATTAATTTATAAATCATAAGCGGCATCGAGCGATGCATTATGATCTGATTTAATATAGATACATCATGATCCTATAAATCTCATTTAGTATTAATTTTTTCAGAATTTGATATCCAATGATTAATGTCAAGCGTAGGAATGTGTCATCCTTGACAATTAATGTTCTTGATATATTAGTAAACAATTGTTAATATGTGACTGTCTCATAATCACAAATTGCCAGCGTAACAATTATTTTTGCATAAAGGGGCCCAGAGATATTAATAATTTCATTACAAATAAGAGATGGACAAAAGTATCATCTTGATATTCCATACCTTTCAGTATGAATCGTGCGTATTCGGGAAACTTACCTTTATAACCCCTCTATCAAAAGAGGCGTTTGATAACCCCAAGTAAGACACATTCATCACCCCCCTAACACTCAAGGAACAAAATGATTTTCATCATCCAGTATACATTAAACTAACAAGAGCACAATGCTCTAGGTCACACTAAACTAACAACTACACACCTCACAAAGTTGCTCCTTCTAGTCTTTCCTGTGTCTTTCTTCGCTACAGCACATCTCACAAAGGTTTTCGATGTATGGACCTATCATCCTCTCGCCTCTATATATCTCGCCCTCGCTTTAATGACAATTGCTTCCCTTTCAATAGCTCTTCTCCTCTTTCTTTACTCACTGATCCTATTTTTCTTGAACCACCTACTACAATCTCCTCCACCTCTAGCTCTACCATTGCTACTCCACCGTCTAAACCTATGCCACCATGATCAATTTGTCTAATACCTTATGAACCTTCTTCCATGACATCTACATCTAACTGTGAGACTCACATCCTTGTATCTTCACCTCCAGATACTCCTTCACCTTCTTCCCAAACGATTTCAAATACAGCTCCAAAGCATCCTTCCATTAATGTACCCTCACCTGTAACTAGCTCTCATCCCATGTTCATGCGTACTAAGGCTAGAGTATTTCTCCCTCGTATTATTGTAGAATATTGCAATTTAATTCTCAATGGACTTCACGCTACTCTGTTGACTCCCATTGAGCCCAAAGGCTTTGGATCTACTACAAAGCATCCAACTTGGATTTCTGCTATGGATGAAGATATTGCTACCTTACATCAGAATGAGACTTTGAAATTGGTCATGGAATCCCTCCTCATGTTAATGTTGTTGATGTTAAACGGGTGTTCCGATCAAAGTATCATCTTGATAATTTTGTAGAACGGCTCAAGGTTGTCTTATTACTCGTGGATTCACTCAAATTCCTTTAATTGATTTCTTTGACACTTTCAGTCCTGTTGTCAAGGTCACCACTGTTTACACAGTACTACTATCTATTGCAATCTCTAGACGCTGGCCTCTGCAACAGCTAGACGTCAAAAATACATTTCTATATTTCTATAAGAAGATGTTTACATGGAATAGCCCCTGGTTATGTCAATCCAGTATATCTTGATCATGTATGTCATATCAAGAAGCTCTCTAAGGTCTCAAGCAAGCTCTTTGAGCCTGGTTTGAATACTTCAGCAACTTTCTTGGCATTCTTTGCTTCGAATGCAGTCGTGCTGATATATCGCTCGTGATACTGCCATCATATTCCTGCTTCTTTATGTGGATCATATCATTGTCATTGGTAATAATGCAGTTATTCTGGATTGCTTTGTTCATCATCTTCACACTTAAATTGCTCTTAAAGACCTAGGATCTCTGACTTATTTCCTTGGATTTGAGGCTGCAATCACGAATGATGGAATCTTTCTTATTCAGCTCAAATATGCTCGTGATATTCTCGCTCGTGCCCAACTTCTGGATTGTCGACTTGTCACAGTATTCCTATGATTGTTTCACAATATCTATCTTCTTATGGTGATCTTCTGGTTGATTCCACTATGTATCGCTCTCTTATCAGCGTTCTTCAGTATCTCATCATTACCAGACCAGATCTGACCTATGCAGTGAAGTTAGTTAGCTAGTATATTTATAAGATGTTGATCGGTAGGTTTCCTTGATACTCGTTAGTATATTTATAAGATGTTGATACTCGTTAGTATATTTATAAGATGTTGATACTCGTTAGTATAAGATGTTGATCGGTAGTATATTTATAAGATGTTGATCGGTAGGTTTCCTTGGATTCAACACTTCTTCAGACCCTTATTGTATCAGAGCCAATTAAGATGTTGATCGGTAGGTTTCCTTGATACTCGTTTATCTACCTCCAGCTAAGCTATATTCCTTGGAGATAATTTAGTTTCTTGGAGTATAAAGAACAATCAACTGTCACCCGCTCCAACTGTGAATTCGAATATCGTGCTCTTTCTACTAGTACATTTCCTTCAATACCTTTGAATACCATTGCCTTGCTTTCCAGTTCTCCTATGTGAGACAATTGGTGTGACCAAAAAAAACACTCAACTGGGCAACACCTGGACGAGCCGAAGAGGAAGAATTCTGTCCAGTAAATTCCTTTACTACCTGTCCCATAGAAATAGGCCATCTCACCAAGACATGTTGGAGAACAATAAATGGGTTGCTTCTTCCTTGCGCACATGAGGAAAATTAGAAGACGACAATGCACGGATTGGACCGCCTCCTATCTGCGCATGTGAGGAAAAAAGGCTGATGATAGGGTGCCACATGAGGGTTATTCAGTCCCAATAACATCTATAAAGGGGTACATGGCAGACAAAAACAAAGGAGGAGAATTCTTGAAAATAGAGGAAAAACTTCCCTGAGACGGGGAAAAGATAGTACCCTCATTCCATCCGGAAAGGAACTGACGCGACTCCCTTACCCCCTTGTCAATTGTTGTAGCAAGTATTTATTTTTAGTTTGTATTTTTTACCTTACTTTTGAAATACAGTAACCCGATCGATGAAGAAAGTGTGTAAAAAAAAAGCTTCTACTAATAAAGTGTGAGACCCTAAACATATTACCTATCAGCAACAATCAAAGCTCCTACTAATAAAGAAAGAAGCAGCGTTGCCACCTGCTACCGTATCAATCGCCATCGAATCTCTTTCCAGCAAGGCGGCCGTTACGGTAAGCATCACTGCTTTGCTTGATGAGAGGAAGCTCGCCAGCAACCCACCCGCCAACTCCAACAAGTGGATATTCCGAGCTTATGGCAGCATCGTGGCATTATTTGTCCGGATGGACGCGTACCTCGGTTGACCAAGAATGTTCGCAGTGGTGGGCCTCGCATCGAAGCTGACTCACGTGCAACAAAAACTCGCCGGTAAGGGCTAAAAGCATACAAGATGCTCCTGGATTTGGGGCTATGGTCGTGTTTACACCGTTGTCATCATCAAGTGCACGTTCCTAGAGAAACCTAATGCCAATAACAGTGGCAGGAAGCGGATGCTCAACGCTTACAATGGTGCATCGCTGCAGAGGTTCGAGAAATTTACCATGCTGGAGGAGGAGGTTGCCACGAGTCCAAATACATACCCACATACAAATATGAGTATCTATATTCGAATCTTCATCGTACGACAACCTGAGCGCCAATAAGATGATGGATTGATTATCGCGCTCTACATACTTTTTTTCTTTCTCCCTTTGATGGTGGAACCTCGCTCCCCTCCCACGACACACAGTTAACGAGAGAAACAGGAAAGCACAATTTGGGTATTGGGATTTTGTTGATTCTTTATTCTCTTGACTCATTCATGTCTTCGAATTTGATCATCCAATTATGGTTGATATCAGAGGAACCCTATCGTACCTCTTCACGGTAGCTGCCGCCAATCGTCTCAATCTGGAATTGAGGAAGAAGAAGAAGCGAGGATTCTTGGAGACTGGGATGAGAGTTTCTTGGGTTTTCTCAGCGGCAACGATCATGATCGTGCTATCCCCTTCTCTTCAATCATTTCCTCCGGAAAAGGCAATTAGATCTTCACAGGTGGATTATATTGCCTTTAAACCAGCAGAGGTGGTTGTATCTAGTTTAGCTCCCAAGACATTTACGAAAGATAGCAGCTTGGAAAGTCCATCTGCTGTTAGATTCTCTATTGGCTATGCTTCTATTCATTTTCCTTGGCCACATGAGTTTGTTTCATCGAGCATGAAAACCAACTTGGTTCTGATGCCTGACATTGCTTGTTTGTAGAGTATGCCATTGACAGGCAAATGGATGTCATTAGTAAGAACATTGTTAATGTTGTGAAACTACTAAACTGTCTTATGTGATTTGTAATTGTTAAATTACATGGTTACTCTTAATAAAATTCTAATCGGGACCATTGATGTATTTGTTGATCTTGAGGCTGAAATGTGTGTAATCAGAATCCGTGTGCTACGATATGATTCATTTATAGCCCTTGATAATTGTTGATCCAATGGACTGCATGTAATCTCAACCAACACAGTTTTGTATGATCTGAACCATTGATGTTAAATGTTATCGGATGGTCTATATTAAATCGATATGTGAGAAATTATCTGAGCCGTTCAAAGAAGGACTTATCTGACGGCCAGAATTGGCACTTATCTAACAAAGACGTGGATTATTCGATTCATCATATTCGATGGACAGGATTGCAAGATAGAGGGATAAAAAGCTTTAGCTGTCTCGATTGACAAACTTTTTGACAGTCAGTTTCTCTCACCACATTGACTCTCTCTCGACTTCTCTCATTCCTCTCAAAGATTCTCCGGCGAAACCTCTGGTTTTCCGACTTCCGAAGTAATTTTTAGGCTCTTTTAGGGGTCTAATTGAAGGAGGTGACCTGTTGTCACTATAGATCTGCAAGAGTTGTTCTTGCAGTTTCGTTATTTTCGAAAGTGTTGGTTGGTTTAGGTTTCAGAGTTGTATTTGCAGATTCTATACTGATTTGTGGTATAAAGAGAAGTAATACGAGTGGTGAGACTCCAGATCTGAAGCTCCAACGTGGATTAGCTGAGGGTTAATTCTCTCGGTGAACCAAGAGAATTAAACCCGGTGTTTTTACTATTTTTGTCTTATTTTACATATCTTGTTGAAGTTACTAACAAGGTATTAAGTGTGCAAGAAAATAGTCCGAGATCTAAATTCCAATAAACATGTATGATGATATTTCCTTTGATAATAATTCAAGGAGTAATGGTAACAAGGAATCTCAAGATGATTCCAATAAACATGTATGATGGTATTTCCTTTGATAATGATTCAAGGAGTAATGGTAACAAGGAATCTCAAGATGATTCCATGGCCCTAGGCCAAAAGATTGTTCAAGCACTAACTCATTTAGTAACTCCATTTGAAATATTAATGGCTTCAGCCTCTGAAGCCAGCAATTTCTAATGATCCCAAAAATGTTGAACTTGTTAGCAATAATCAAGTCAACAAAAGAGCCGCAATAAGCATAGTAAAGCCGCAATAAGCATAGTAGAGCCGCAATATGAATAGTAGAACATGTTAAACATGTAAGAGGTTGGAAAGATTGTGATCCAACCTCTTGCTATATATATGTGTAATGAAACAATGAGAAATCATCGAATAAAAACACCAAGAAACATTCGATATAAAACTACACACATTTGGGGAACTAGAACTCCATTTAAGGTTATGGCATTTTGTTCAAAGGTAATCCAATTAAGAATACCTACGACTGACAACTTGCTGGAGCGTGGTGTCTCAATATCTGATGAATATTGTTTATGTAGTTTTTGCGGAGTAGTGGCCGAAGAGACAACCCATTTATTTTGGGGTTGTGAAAATTCTTATGCTATTTGATCCACTTTATATCACTGGTTTAATATATTGTACGTGGGCCAAAATGAACCTCTACCTCATCTTTGGCCACACATAGGTCTCACTCCTCACAGGTCAGTAAACCAGTTATGGAAGTCCATCTGCATTGTACCATTTGGACTATATGGAATGTAAGAAATGATATCTGATTCCGGCACAAATCTTTTGATCATTATTCGATTTTCGAAAGAGCCAGACACAATCCAGGTATTGGTACACAGCGTATGAGAAGGTACCAGCATCGATTTCAATAGCAGGCTGGATACGCTACGCGAGACTTTGTATTAGCACTTTCCGGCCACCGTGATTCTGTAATAATAGGCATATTTCCGGGATGATTGACCAGTAAACTTAGCAGTCATGTCCTTCTCCTGTAAAAAATCTGATTAAATTTATTCAAACTTACTTATCAAAAAAAAATACTCTGATATTTTAGTTTTTCATTGCAATGGGCATCAAAATACTCCAATTATGTATGTCACTTTTGCCGTAAAAAAAGTATGTCACTTTGGCTTGTTATTGGAATTGATTGAGAATACAAATATGCAGTGATTGGAATCCTCATGTAGATCTGCAGGCAATGGCAAGAGCTCATTGCCTTGGTCAAACCAATAAGGTTATTAACAATTCTTGAATTAATCCCACTGAAGGATTTTCATATTTGCTTCCTAGCTTGTCTAAGATGTTGATGTCTTGTTTACACAGGTTATGATTGATAGACTAATAACACGAGGAACTATTGAAGAAAGGATGATGCAGATGACTAAAAAGAAAATGGTTTTGGAACATCTTGTTGTTGGAAGGCTCAAAGCACAAAACATTAATCAGGTAAAATTTTACAAGCACAACGGTGGAGAGATCTTATAGATGGTAGTTGCATAAGGCAATGCATCTAAGTAAGCCAAATACATGTAGCAGTTTCATGCTATACATGCTATTGGTATTTGATATTAAATAGAGTTATGATTGAATAGAGTTCTATAGGAATTATAGTTCTAGAGTCAGTTAGGGTTTGAGTTGTAGTACTATATATACTCCAAAGGGTTATTCTTAATAAAGTACAAATTTTGTTAAAACAATAATATGGAAACTCGTACTTTATCAAGAAAATAATATGAAAAATCGTACATTATTAAGAAAATAATATGAAAACTCGTACTTTAATAAGAATAACCCCTTGGGGTATTTATAGTACTACGACTCAAACTCTAATTGACTTTAGTACCATAATTCCTATAGAACTCTATTCAATCATAACTCTATTTAATATTAAATACCAACACTCCCCCTCAAGATGAGCGAAAGATATCGATCAACCCATCTTGTTACAAAGTCTATCCATATTTATTGCCCTAAGACTCTTAGTGAGACAATCAGCAATTTGCTCATTGGTAGTCACATGTCTCAACTCTAGGAGTCCACTGGTCAACTTTTCTTTGATAAAGAACCCTCCAATCTCCACATGTTTGGTTCTGTAATGTTGAATTGGATTGTTTGCAATGTTAACAGTTGACCTGTTATCACGACATAACTGCATATGTGCTCCCTAACTCATTTTCAACTCCATCTGAGTGACATCAACCACATCATCTTAGTAACACTCAAGGTCATGACTTTGTACTCTGCTTCAGTTGTAGAACGGGCAATCATAGAAAACATAGGTGGATTTTCTGTCATCAGCACAACTAACCCAATCTGAATCATAGCATCCCTTAATGCCCAGGTGCTCATTCTTCCGAAAGATCAACTCCTTTCTTGGTATACTCTTCAAGTATCTCAATATTGGTACACTGCATCCATGTGATCCTTTCTAGGGTCATGCATGTACCTGCTTACCACATTCACAGCAAATGATATGTCAGGTTGGTATGGCTCAAGTAAATTAGTCGTTCTACCAATCTATGATATCTTTCTTTGTCAACTGCCTCACCAGCATCAGCACTCAAAGTCACTCTCTACTCGATTGGTACACTACTTCCTTTGTTTGTTGCTATGGAGGCCAGGGTCCTGACAGTATTCATCTTAGCGACAGGTGCAAAAGTTTCATCATAACCAATGCCATAAGTCTGGTTGTAACCCTTTGCCACCAGCCGAGCCTTTTATCGCTCCACTGCTCCCTCTGGTTTATGCTTCACAGCACCCACTTGCACCCAATAGTCTTCTTCTCATGTGGCAGTAATACAAGCTCTCAGGTTTCATTCTTCACAAAGGCCTCCAACTGTTCTATCATCGTAGAAAACATAACACTTTTAATCAATCATGTATCCCACAAATACACATTTAATTATTCGTGGATTCAACTTACCAATGCCAAGTCAGTTATCCTTCTCAAAGCATACACAACCAAATGTCCGAAGCTCCAACACATTTCCTATGGTGCAAGTTAGTACCTGAAATGGAGATTTTTACTCCAGTACTCTAGAGGGTATTTGATTTATCAAATAAGCTGTTGCCGTAACTGCTCGTCCTCATAAATGTTTTGAAACATTCATGGATATCATCATACTTCTTGCAATCTCAAGGAGTTGGCGATTTTTTTTCTCTGCAACCCATTCTGTCGTGGTGTGTAGAAAAATGTAGTCTGATGTCTTGTTGTTAAATATCAATATCATGTACTTATTACATGATATTATTATGTGTTTGTTACATGATATTATCATGTGTTTGTTACATGTGGTGTGTTAGGTGGACGCACGAGTCCACCTAACACAAATCATCTGAGCCTATATATATATATGTATTCATTCTCCATGTTGTAATATTAATAACAAACAACTTTTCTAGTTTTTTTCGTTCTCCATTTTACAATTTGGTATTATAGCCAATTTTTCAAACCCTAAATTTCATCTCCGCCACTTCTGCCTCGATTCCAGTGTCATTACTGCTCCTCCAATGCCAGAACCGGTCCCAAAACGTAGTCCATCTCCTCCATTATTAGATCTTCTCAACACCCAACGATTTTTGGACACAACATGCTGCCACGCGCCGTCACCAAAAAACATGACTTGCGGTAGTTTTCTGCCGTTTCTGGGCGCGTTTAGCATCAAAATTGCCAAAAACTACCGTCGTTGCAATTGTCATGAGAAGAGCTTTCGGCATGAAGGGTGCACGCCGCCGCCGCCGCACGTGCTGCAATCGGAGCTCGAAGACAGTATTTTTGCCTCGACTTGCTCGTCGCAACTATCTAATCAATTTTGGTTAATTTTTTGTCGTTTAATGTATATTGATATTTTATTCAATATAGTGAATTATTTGAGTAGATTTACCGTATTTGCCTTAATTGGAAATCCAATTAGCCATTGTTGATAGTGTTTTTTTTGGAATTGCGTATTGATGATGGGGTGCTGATACGTGTGGATTATCATATGATTGTGGTATGTTGATTGTATTGTTGCTATGATCAATTCTGATTGGAGCTACATTGTGTGAAATGTCAGGGATAGGATACAATGCAGTTAAATAAGGATTGGAGGTCCTGAGGAACCTCAATCCTGAGGTGCTCGGAGCCTTGGTTGGGATTATAAAGGGAGCAAATTGATCTTCCTCGATCGTTGTCCCTGTCACTGCTCCAATCAAACTTGATCTTCCACCGATCGATTTGCAACTTGATGGATCATCTACATAACATATGTGATCTCGCAGGATTGAGACCATCTTTGTAGGGAGAAGCCTGGACGGCTTCCTGAGAGAGTGTGAATCAAAGATTGACATCTCTTCCACTACGGAGTGGAAAGTTACTCACTCTCAGCTATATATTTGGTTTCTAAACTCGATGATTGCATCTGTTGCTTCTACTGTGGATGGCCTTAACTTGGTGAGTGGGATGTGGGCTAGTCTGAAGACTGCCTATTCCGGAGCTAAAAACCAGATTAGGGTATTTCAGCTTCAGCTAGAGATCAATGCGGAGATCTAGGGGGTGAAGTCTATTCAGAAATGTGACAACGTTTTGAGAAAGAAAGGACTATGAATTTCTTGAAGGATCTGGATTTGATCTTTCACTCGAGGAGATCAGTTTTATTGTCCCATGCCAAGATTCCATCACTGGATGAGGCTATTGCAACTATGATTCAAGTGAAATATGAGATAAAGATACACTCTATGACAAGTATAATTTCAGGTGCAAAGGCAGTGAGTACTGCTAGTTCTCGAGTAACTAGGGTCTAGGGGGAGACTCGGAGTTGTTACCAGTGTAGGGTGGTTGGCCACTTGATGGAGTCTTGTCCGAGGATGTCCCGTGAGAGAGATTCTGGAGATAGAGGTAGATTTGGAGGCAGAGGTAGAGCTCGTGGAGGTAGGAGAGGTGGTTTTAGGGGGGTGGCCGAGGAGGCTATCGCACCAACTTGACAGTGGATGCTGATGACGATGAGAATCTAGGGAGTACTGTGACCTTTGAAGAAGATCGAGCAATCTTTGACGCACTCCAGAGAAAACTCAAAAGTGTGAGGCTAGGCACTGATATACCTACTTCATATGACTTCTCTGGTAATGTTGTTTTGGCCACAGGTTTCACAATGTATGACTCAGTAGCCCTGGCATCCTTTCCTACTGTTGGCTCATCAGATTGGATCATTAACTCTGGATCTTATGGACATGTGACGGGTGCTTCTAGGGAGTTTAGCTCCTGTCCTTTTGCAAATCCATTGAGTGTTAAGACAGTCAATGGCGCTGATCAACCAGTAATGGGTAAGGGAACAGTACATTGTACCAACACTTTGACTTTGTCCAAAGTTTTGCGTGCTCCTTAATTCCCCGTTAACCTTCTTTTCATAAATGTCATTATTAACCAATAAATTGTACAGTATTATTTGATATACCTCAGATGATCTTCCGGGAGAAGAACACAGGCAGGTACTTGGGATTGGGACATGGCGTAGTGGCTTGTGGTACATAGATCGGAAAGGATTAGACTCATCACTTCCATCCATCATGGAGAGACCTGTAGGAGATAATACTGTGGAAGATCTAATGCTTCACCATAGGCAATTAGGTCATCCATTTTTCTTGACTTTGAGTCGACTTTATCCTCGCTTATTTGCTACAGTGAATATAGAAAAGCTAATTTGTGATGCTTGTGAGTTGGACAAGCATACCAGAAGTTCTTATGTTTGCTCTGGTAGACGGAGTTCCCGTGTTTTTTATTTGATACATTCCAATGTATGAGGGCCCTGTCCAACAGTAACATTCAATGGATTTTGTTACTTTGTGTATTTCATTGATTGTTGCTCCCGTGTCACTTGGCTCTATTTAATGAAAAGTAACAGTGATGTACTTGTCTGTTTCAAGGATTTCCACAAAGGAGTACATACATAATATGGTGTAGTAGTAAAGGGGTTAAAATCTTATAATGGAACAAAATAAACAAATAGAGCATTTACAAAATATTTGTCATCCCACCGTATTAAGCATCAAACTACCTGCCCATACACAAGAGCAAAATGGGGTAGCTGACAGGAAAAATCGGTATCTTCTTGAGGTGGTTAGAAATATGATGTTCACCATGAATGTCCCAAAATATTTGTGGGGACAAGCAGCTCTTACAACCACATTTCTGATTAACCAGATACCATCTCGATTGTTAGATTGGAAGTCTCTCTTTCAAATCTGGTGTTGAGAATGTTTGGTAGGAGTGTTAGGTGAACCTAACACTCCACCTCCACGAACGATATCAGTTCTGCTCACCTACCTACGCCAGAATTTTAGCTATAAATATGTCATTAGATATCATTTGTAATACAACATATTCAGATCATAAGTATTTTTCTCTATTTAGCATTTTACAATTTGGTATTAGAGCGAATTTCGCCTTCGCCACTTCTGCCTCGATTCCGACGCCGTTACTACTCCTACAACGCCGGAATCGGTCCCAAAACATAGCTCATCTTATCCTCTATCAGATTTGCTCCATATCAGGCATTTTTCCGGCGACCACGCACCTCCATGCGCCATCACCGGAAAATGCAACCAGCGGCAATTTTTCGCCAATTCCGGGCGCGTCTAGCATCGGAATTGCCTGAAACCACTGCTGTTGCGATCGTCGTGAGAAGAGCTTTCTGTACGTAGGTCTTACACCACCGCCACTGCCACGCGCCTCCACAGCCTGGCGACGCCCCACCACGCACCGCCCACGCGTTGCCGTCGCCGTCGGAGCCTGGAGTCAGATTTTTTGTCTCGGTTTGCTCGTTGCAATGGTCCAATCGGTTTTAATTGATTCCGTGCCGTTTAATATATATTGATGTTTTACCGAATAATGATAAATTATTTGATTGGGTTTATCGTATTTGCCTAAACTTGGGATTCCAATTAGGCGTTATTGATGTTGGTTGTGAATTGGGTAGTGAAGTGTTGAGACATGCGAATTTACATGTGATTGTGTTTTGTGAGTTGTATTATTGCTGTGATTAGTTGTGATTTGAGCTGCTGTGTGAGGAATGTCAGAGACAAGCGACAGTGCAGTTAAACAAGGATTGGAGGTCCTGAAAAATCTCAATCCTGAGGTGCTCGGAGCCTTGTTAGGGATCATAAAGGGAGTGAATACCTCAACCTCAGTCGTTGTCTCTGCTGCTGCTGCGATCAAACTTGATCTTCCGCCGATCGATTTGAAACTTGATGGATCGGCTACATATCTTAGCTGGTCTCGCAGGATTGAGACCATCTTAGTAGGGCG
>JAOWBN010232077.1:0-12536 GCA_028565015.1 Pinguicula moranensis
AATAACCTAACTAACCAAGGTAGCAAAAATGTTTGAGCAACCTGGGAAAAAACCAACAGAATAGAAATCTGCAATTTCAATGCATTTTTGGGCAAGGTGTGTGAATTTGTCGGTATATATGTGTAGACAGTGATTTATATTTTAGATTAATCATAATAGTTGTATTTTCTTCTTTTCGATGTATTATTATGCTTATGTTTATGTTTATCTTTATATTTATGTCTTTATGAGTTTATGCATTTCTTTTAAATTGCAAGTTTCTTTCTTTAAACCTATTTATTTGAAGATAAATATGGACATTGACACAACAATATTCAAAGTCAATGAAGAAGACATATGTCTAGCAGATAATGCTACTACGCGCACGATATTGAATAACAACAAAATATTTCTCCAACCTGAAGTGGGAAGAAACAGATGTAAATACAATATCCGGTCGTACAAGGTTGATTGAAGGCTTTGGAAGATATAATATTTTACCACCTGGAGAGACAAAGTTTAAAATTAAGGATGCATTATTCTCAACAAAGTCCAAAAGAAACTTATTGAGTTTCAAGGATATTCGATTGAACAATATCATTTTGAGACAATGAATAAAAGATATAATCACTATGTGAATATTACATCTATTATTTCAGGTAAAAAAACTATACTAGGAAAATCACTCGCTTTGTTCTCTGGCTTGTCCTATACAAAAATAAGGAGAATTAAAATTTATGTTGTAGTAAGACAAAGGGTTACTACTGCATTTAATGTTTTGTGCAACTTGACGGTGGGCGGTTACCAATCTCTCTTATCTCTCACTCACTCACTCTCTCTCTCTCTTTTTTTTTTTGTGTGTGTGTGTCGACGAGCCGAGGGTCTCTACAGAAACAGTCTCTTGACTTATTTTTAGAGGTCAGGGTACGACTGCGTACATCTTACCCTCCCCAGACCCTGCCTAAAGGCGGGATATACTGGGTATGTTTGGTTTGGTTTCATGACTGGTTTGGACATCTGGAATCAATAATGATGCGAACAATCATTGAAAGTTCATGTGGGCACTCATTGAATCAGAGAAGTTTTCAATCAAATAAATTTTTATGTGTTACTTGTCTGCAAGGAAAATTGATAAGAAGGCCATCACCAAGTAAAATGGGGTATTTTTGGAACAAATTTGATGTGATATATGTTCACCTATACATCCACGATGTGGATCATTTAGATAATTTATGATTTTAATTGATGCATCAACTAGGTAGTAACGTGTTTGTTTATTATCATAAAAAATATTGGCATTTGCGAAGTTGTTAGGACAAATAATATGCTTGCGAGCACAATTCTCTGATTATGCAATCAAGAATATTCATCTTTGTAATGCTAGTGAATTTTCTTCTCAAGTCTTCAATGATAATTGCATATTGATTGAAATAAGTGTTGAACATTTGGTTACTCATGTCCATACACGAAACAATCATGTTGAATCATTGATAAAATGTATTCAAATGATTGCAAGAACATTACTAATGAAGTCAAAACTTCCTGTACATGCTGTAGTACTTGTGCGCATAAGACCAACAAGTTATCATCAAATTTCTCCTTTACAAATTGTTCAAGGTTAGGAACCAAATATATCTTATCTAAGAATTTTTTGATATGTGATCTATGTACCAATTACTCCACCACTTCGCATGGGTCGTCAATGAAAATTGGGAATATATGTTGGGTATGAATCTCCATCTCTTATCAAATATTTAGAACCAATAATTGGAGAATTATTTTTGGCAAGGTCTGGCGATTATCACTTTGATGAGACAATATTCCCAACATTAGGGGGATAAAATAAGCAATTGGTAAAGAATATCTCTTGAAAAGAATTATCTTTGGATAGCATGGATCCTTGAATAAAACAATGCAAAGTTGCTAAGATAATTTATTTACAAACTATTGTGAATCAATTACAAGATGCATTCACTTACCTAAAAAGAGTAACAAAATCTTATATACCAACTATTAATACTCATATAAGAATTGATATCCCTAAAGGATAGCCTTCCATTGCTAATGAGTCTGCAACACATTTGAAATGTGGCACCAAAGATAAAGATCCTCGAAAAAAAAAGGAGTAAATATTGAAAATGGCATAAATGAGGATTTGAAAGTTATACAATTACAAGGTGACGAAATTGATAAAATCTTTGAGCTATAGATTTTCAGAAGAAGTTTCACGTGCTTGAAAATGAAGATATCTAGTAATTATGTCAAAAATAAAAACATATGAAATCAAAATATGATACACGTCGACGATATTTTTTTAGATAATGTAGCACACGATTTAATGGAAGAAAATGAGGATCCTGAACCTCTACTAGTTGATGAGTGAAGCAAAGAAATGATTGGTCAACATGAAAAAAATGCAATGAATTTAGAGTTAGATTCTCTTAAGAAACAAAAAGGTTTTGCACATGTAATTCGTACACAAAATGGTGTAAAACTAGTAGGGAATAATTGGGTATTGTGAAAAAGAGAAATGAGAACAATGAAAGCATGAGATATAAAACATGATTGCTTGCACAAGGAATAACCCAAGAAGTTAGTGTTGAGTATGATGAAACATGTTCTCCACTGGAGGATGCCATAACTTTTCATTACTTAATATGTATGGAGAATTCATGAAACTTCAAATGCATCTAATGGGTGTTGTTATAGCCAATTTATATAGCTCATTAGAAATTTTGATTTATATGAAAATCTCTTATGGATTGAAAGTACCTGAATTACGGATAGGGAATTCCTCAAGAAGTATCATCAGTAAAGTTAAATTAATCCTTGTATGAAGTGAAGCAATTTGGTCGGATGTGGTATAATTATTTGAGTATATATATATATATATTTATAAGAGAAGGGTATAGTAATAACATATTCTCCTGTGTTTTTATTAAAAGATCCAAATCTGAATATGCAATCATTGTTGTTTATGTGCATGACGTGAACTTAATTGAAATTTTTGGAGAATTATCAAAAACCATAAATTCTTTGAATGGAAACTTTAAATAAAAGACCTTGTTAAAACAAAGTTATTTAGATTTTTAAATTGAGCACTTGAAATATTTAATCTTTGTGCATCAATCATCTTATACGTTGAAAGTGTTTAAACATTTTTATATAGATAAAGTGCATCGCATGAGTATACCTATAATTGTGTGATCACTTGATGTAAAAAATAATCTATTTCGACCTCCAGAAGAGACTGAGGAATTACTTGGTTAGGAAGTACCATATCTAAGTGCAATAGGTACACTAATGTGTCTTTCTAATAATACAAGACCTGACATATCATTTGCATTGAATTTAATCGCAAGATATAATTCTTCTCCAACCTGAAGGCATTTGAATGGAATTAAAAATCTATTCCTTTATCTGCGAGGAACTGCATATATAGGCTTATATTATTGTAACTCCTCAGAACCTTGCTTATGGCTATGTAGATGCAGTATATTTATATGATCCACATAAAACTTGATTTCAAATAGGTTATTTATTGACCTATGGAGGAACAACTATTTCACGGCGTTCTTTTAAGCAAACCATGGTTGCTAATTCATCTAACCATTCAGAAATTTTTAGCCATTCACTAGGTGAGTCGTGAATGTGTTTGGTTCAGATCGATCACTCAACGTATTCTTGAAATGTATGGATTACGTCAATCAAAAGAAGTGCCAACTGTAATTTTTGAAGATAATGCTACTTTTATAGCTCACTTAAAGGAAGATGCAAATGTGATAGGACGAAACACATATAAGCTAAATTCTTCTTGGCTAATGACCTTCACCAGCAAGGTGGCATTGATGTTCAGCAGGTGTGTTCATGTGACAATCTAGTAGATTTATTTATTAAGTTTATGCCCACTTTGATATTTGAAAAGCTAAGGCATAAGATTGGATTACAATGCCTCAACAATTTGATGAAATCATCAGGGGAAGAAAATCCAAACAACACTCTTTTCCTTGGTTAAAATTTTTCCCACAGATTTTTTGTGCAAGATTTTGAACGAGACAGCCTATGATGGTGGAATAAGAATACCCCACTATTTTTTTCTTCATTAGGATTTTTCCTGGGGTTTTGATAGTAAGGTTTTAATAAAGTATATTCTTAGCTAAATGGCATTTAAGGAGGAGCATTATGAAAGACATTATATTAAATGCCAAGGATAGAATGTCAAAAGCCTTCTAGGTTATGGCTCTTTGATTGTGGAGTGACGGACACAATGATGAATGAGAGGTATGATCTTATCACTACCATTACTCCTCGGTAGACTCGTATTCAGACAGTTAATGGGGGCATGATATCACTAGTTGGCGCTGGAACAATTGAGCTATCTCCTACATTTAAATTGACAAATTGCTTATATGTTCCATCATTATCTTGCAAATTGTTATCCATAAGTCACGTCACAAAGGAGCTCAATTGTATTGCACTCATGTACCTAACCTTTTGTCTATTACAGGATATCCAAACGAGGTGATTATTGGGCGTGACAATGAACGAAGAGGCTTGTACTATGTCAATGAGGTTGCTAGATAGGGAACCACAATGTTGGCTCATGGGGACAGTCGATAGACAAGTATGGTTGTGGCATCGTCGTCTTGGGCACCCTTCAATTGGTTACCAAAGACTTTTATTTCCTTAGTTTGTTAGATAGCAAAGTACTTTTTCTTGTGAAAGCTGTTGTTTAGCTAAAAGTCATAGGAAATCATACTCCCTAAATAATACTTGTACTGAAACTTATTTTTCGCTTGTGCATTCTAATGTGTGGGGTGCTTGCACCCAATTCTGTAAATAACCCTTTTTGATATTTTGTGTTATTAATTGATAATTGCACCTGCATGAATTGTTTTTTTTTAAACATAAACCTGAGGTTTCCCATAATTGTCTTTGCTTTCTATACTATGATTGAAGCCCAATTTCAGCACAAAATTCATATCCTTAGGTCTGGTAATGGGGGACAATATGTAAATCATGCTATGACTGATTTCTTTCTGGAAAAAAGGCCTTACCCATTAGACTACTTATTCTTATACATCACAACAGAATGGGGTAGCAAAACAAAAAAAATAGGATTATCCTCAAAATCACCCGAGCACTTATGATAGAATCAAAAGTTCCTAGCACATTCTGGCTAGAGGTAGTAGCTACTGCAATATATCTCATCAATAGATTACCCACCAATATCCTCAAACTTAAAGTCCCATTGCAAACCTTATCCGAGTATACCTCAGTTCCACCTGCACTAATCCTAGCACCTTGTATATTTGGCTACTCATTCTTTGTTCACATTCCCCCGTGCAAACCGCACTAAGCTTGAGCCTTGTGCAGTCAAATGTGCCTTGACACCCTCACCCGACTCATGTACACAACAATGGATTGTGATTTTTGGGAAATTAAGTATTACTATGACACTCAACCCAGAGATCAGGGGGAGAGAGTTATGAGGGATCCTCTAAATTGGTTGCTCAGCCCAACCTACTTGCTCGACACTGTTCCAACAGTGCCAGTTGGAGTCACTACTAAGCATGCGACTGAAAATGTAGAGCAAGTCCTCCAGGCAATAGACCACGTACCACCTTCCCTGTCCGGTGATCCTGAAATAAGTCATTCTGAACTGGAGCTTCTTTTTTAACATACTTCCACTACAATTTACTCTGATCTTGCAAATGTAGCTCTAAAAGTAGGGTTGAATGACACATCGGGCCGATATGTGTTACCTCCTAGAAGCAACCAAGGTATTCCTCCTAAGATATATGTACCTAAGTATGAGTAACAAACATCAAAATACCATATAGCCAACATGGTTAGTGGGAGTACCGAATCAGTGATCACAAGAAATTTCAGAAGTCTCAACGGAGTGGGGAGTGGCGATAGATGATGGAAGATGAAATGATGACTCTTCAAAAAAATGTCACATGGAAAAACTGCAGGCTGCCGATTGGCAAATGACCAGTAGGGTGCAGATGGGTATTTACAGTGAAATATAAAGCATATGGCACATTGGAACAACACAAGGCCGGGTTGGTAGCAAAGGGATATACTCAGACGTATGAGATTGACTACTCTGAGACATTCTCCCTAGTGCTGAAAAATGATACTATTTGGGTATTGTTCTCTGTTGCTTCAAATCTAGACTGGCCACTTCGCCAGTTTGATGTGAAGTGTATATGGCAGGTACGCTTGTTTTTTCAAGAACATTCCAAGATGGGGAGGTATGCAAGTTGGAAAATGTACTATATGGTCTAAAACAATCACTATGAGCATGGTTCAACTTAACCATGAAAAGATGCGGATGCAGGCAAAGCAAACTGATCACACATTGCTCCTAAAAAATGGTGAAGCCAATGACATGCCTAATCATTTATGTTGACGATATAATAACCACAAGAAATGATACATGGGAGATAGCAAAACTTCGAAAGAACCTATTTGTAGAATTTGAAATGAAATACTTAGGGAAATTGAATTATTTCCTTGGTATTGAAGTTCTAAGGTCAAGAAGAGGAATATTCATTTCTCAGAGAAAGTATGTACTTGACCTCTTAGCAGAAATAGGACTTGTTGACTGCAAGCTAGCTGACACACCGGCTATTGTGAACCACAAGCTACAGATAGTAGAAGGGGTTCCCTTAGACGACAAGGAACAATACCAAAACTTGGTCGGTAAATTGATCTATCTGGCTCATAGTAAACTTGATATAGCCTATGTTATAGGAGTTATCAACCAGCTCATACTCATGCACAAACCCTAGGTTGAACAAGTGGAGGTAGAACTGAGGATTGTCCATTATCTAAAGGGATCCCGCAGGGAGAGGAATTCTATTCAGAAGACATGGTTACCTAAAAATACGAGGATATACTAGCGCAGATTGGATAGGTAATCCGGTAGATCAAAAATTAACTGCCGGATATTTTATGCTAGTAGGAGGAAATCTAGTGACCTGAAAAAGCAAGAAGCAAAAAGTGATAGTCCTTTCGAGTATTGAAGCAAAGTTTCAAGGAGTAGCCCGGGGACTAGCTGAGATCCAGTGGTTAAGAAAGTTATTGGTTGAGATAGGTTATCCTACTTGAAGTGTGTGGCAACTAAAATGTGATAATCGAGCTACGATAAGTATCTATGAAAATACAGTGCAATATGACCGAACCAAAACATGTTAAGGTTGATAGACACTTCCTCAAGGAAAAACTGGAAGATAGAATTATCAGTCTGCAATACATCCGATCGGAAGATCAGCTAGCTGATATCTTAACAAAAGTTGTGTCAAGTCACGCGTTTGCCAATGTGCTAAGCAAGTTAGGAATTGAAGACCCTCCAACTCAACTTAAGATGAGTGTTAAATTAGATATCCAGATGAGGAATGATTCTAATTTTTAAAAGAAAAGGATCAACACAAATTGACCATTTTCTTCTCCACAAATCCTTCCATTTTGTTAAGTCTATAAACTTAAACTCGTAAAACAACACAAAGAAGAATTGCAGGCTAGGCATACAAATAGAAACAATTTTTATTCGAGATCAAACACTCGTTTTGACACTAGGCATCCTCCATAAGACACCACCTAGCAATTGTAGCTGAAAATAGAGGCGTAATTTGGCCGTAGTAGCGGCAAAGCCAGGCCAAATTTTTTTGGTCGTTTTGCGAAGATGTCACTGTTTGTTGGTCACTCTCTGTCTCTCTCCTATTTTGGAAATTGAGGAGCTTTCTTAAAGAGACGAGACAGGTAAGAGAAGGGTATTGAACATATCATTCCCAAAATCAAGGTTTTGACCTTAAACTAGACCAGGCTTTATATTAATCCTAAAGTGATGGATCCAAATTGCTGTCCTTCTCAAAATGTATGTTGTGTGTCACGGGTGGGTTTGGTCTGGAGAACGTTGCACTGTCTCAAGTCTCACCCGAACTCCAACTGTTTAAGACCCCACAAAACAAAAAGCAAAATTGAAGATGCCCAAGTGAAAGAGAATTGAGGAATCAGTCTCAGTAATGAAGAGGCAGAATAGTGGGAGTTAGAGTAGCTAACAGGAGAATTAATGTAGGAGACAAGAAGAGTTAGATTAGAGGAGGACCAGTCATGTATGGTGCAGTACATCCACAACTGCAAGGGTCAGGGGTTCCTTGGAGTAGCATTAAAGACTCTGCAAATTTTTTTTGATAAGTAAAGACTCTGCAAATGCTTCTTCTTCTTCTTCTCTTTCTGTACCATTCATGATACATGAGAATGAGATGGATTTATAACCCAAAAGGTTGGGATTGTTTTCTTCCCTTCATCATTGTGGCTCATCAATGGCTGTTCAAACTTCTCATGTTTTCCTCCTCATTTTTATCTTCACCTTCTTCCTCACTTCTTTCCTCTTCTCCCACATTTTCATAGCAAATGTGGATGGAGATCAGAAGACCCTGATGACAGGGAAATTCAGATTTTTGCTGGGATTGAAGGGCTTCAAACCAAAAAATGGGAACCTTGCTTGTTTCTCCCTATCGGTGGCGTCGGCGCCTTCTCCGGCACCAATTGCTGCTCCTGCTTCCCATTCGCCGGTGAAGCACGTTCATGGGCACACACCTCCGCCGTCTCAGAATCACCGCCTTCCTCTGGTACAAGACCACAGGATAGAGAAGAAAGATCAAAACAAAGGTCAAACATTGACAGCGATTCTTGCATCTGTTGGAGTTACCTCTATTTTTTGCATCGTTGGGCTGTTTTTCGCGTGCTGGAAGAGGAGAAGAAGAAGAAGATACGTTTCAGTATTCAGAGGTGAGGCAGGGAGTAGCGGTGTTTCAAAGTTCATGAACTCCCAAAGCTCAATGAACAAGGAAACATCCGATCAGTTTTACCTCGACTCACTGGAATCTGCTTTAGGACAGGAAAAATGTTGTCTGGATATTAATTGCTGCGCTGAAGAAGAAGCATACTCCAAGAGTAATAAGCTTACAAATTCGGGACATGAGAGCATGAGTTGTTCTTCATTTGGAGAAATCACCAGTGTGCGACAGATTCCAGTGTCCAACCAGAATGAGTTCAATAGCTCTAACTCTTCCCCCGGTGAAAGAATAGTTGTTGAACAAGTTGAAAATTTTTTACCTGAGGAAGCTCATTTGTCTGGGGATGAATCTTTTTATTCTTTCTATGATTCACCTTCATCCTATTTTACCAACACTTCGGTTTGTACTCTTGGTGAATCAGATGAAGTAAAGGAAATACAGCGTTATATGGCCGATCAGTCTAATCCCATTTTATCTACCCCACCACCGCCTCCGCCACCTCCACCGCCTCCTATACGACTGGCAACGGTTTCCTCTCCTCTGTCTAGCACATCTGGAATGAAGATGAAATGTCAAAGTAGAATTCAAATGCAACTCTCAGCATGTTCTCCTCTTACCTGTTCAAATATTCCCCTTCCTCCTCCATCTCAGCTCACAGAACCAATGCCATTGGGCAAAGACGGTTGTCCATTGGCAAAGCTTAAGCCATTGCATTGGGACAAAGTTAGAGCTGCATCCAATCGTTTGACGGTGTGGGATAAGCTCCGGTCGAGCTCATTTGAGTAAGGCCTTTTTTTTTATTGCATTTACGAGAAGCATTAGTTGATGAGTTTGGTTGTTTTCAGTTATTTTTAATCATGAGGTGAATCCCAGATTTGACGAAGAGATGATTGAATCCCTCTTTGGTTACAACCTGCAAAATCCTATAAAGAATGATGAACCCAACACCAAATCTCCATCGCCAAGCAAGCACATTCTCAACCCAAAGAGACTGCAAAATATTACTATTCTATCAAAGGCATTGAACGTGACCAACGAGCAAGTATGTGGGGCGCTAATCCGAGGTATCCAAGTAGTTAGTTTTTTTTACTTAAACATCCAAGTAGTTAGTTGTATTAGCAATGTTGATGTCCTGCACAGAAGTCTACTCAGTTGGTTATACTGTCTGTGGTTATCGTGGGCGTTCAAAACCAATTGATATTCTTCTTACGGGATCCCTTTTTTATAACAGGAGACGGCTTGTCATTGCAAGATTTGGAAGCACTCTCCAAAATGGTGCCCACAAGGGAAGAAGAAGTTAAGCTTGCTAACTACAATGGAGACCTAAATGAATTGGGATCAGCAGAGAAGTTAGTTAAGGGAATGCTTAAGATACCATTCGCCTTTTCACGAATTGAAGCCATGCTTTTCAGAGAGACATTTGAAGATGAGGTTCATCATCTCAGAAAGTCATTCTCAATGCTAGAGGTATTCAGTTAGAAAAAGTTTTCCTCCATTTATACTATCTTCCTCGGAACTCTTAACTACAAGTTTCCTATTAGAAAGCATGTGTGGAACTTAGATCAAGCCGTCTCTTCCTCAAACTGCTCGAAGCTGTCCTCAAAACAGGGAACCGGATGAACATAGGAACGATTAGAGGAGGAGCAATGGCATTCAAGCTGGATGCTCTCCTCAAACTTTCTGATGTGAAGGGAACTGATGGGAAAACTACACTACTTCATTTTGTTGTCCAAGAAATCATCCGATCAGAAGGACTACGAATGTCAGAAAGCATCATGGGTAAGATCCATCAGAGAGTCAGCACAGAAGATAAGGAAGAAAGTTACAGGAGAATGGGATTAGATATAGTTTCAAACTTGAGCACTGAGCTTTGCAATGCCAAGAAAACAGCCACCATAGACTTGGATGTTCTTGTGAGCTCAGTAAGAAACTTATCTGACAGCATACAAAAACTGCGAAATCTTGTCGAAAGGGATATGATAAGCGAGAAAAAGGTCAGCTTTGTGAACTCAATGAGATCATTCATGATTTCTGCTGTCATGATACTGAAAGAGCTTCAGGAGGATGAGAGAAGAGTGCTCTTACATGTTAGAGAAGCTACAGAGTACTTTCATGGAGATGTGGGGAAAGATGAGTCCAATCCTCTTAGAATCTTTGTAATTGTAAGAGATTTTTTGAGCATGTTGGACCATGTGTGCAAAGAGCTTAGAAGCTCAAAAGCCTATCGCATTCCTCATCCATTATACCTTTCTCATAGCTTAGATAGCAGAGTTGTGTGACATATGATTTGTTTTTTTGTAATAGGCTTCATATTTGGATAAGATGTGAAAAGGTTTCATCTTCGCTTTCTCATTTCTGCCAACGGATTATTGAAATCAAATCTCAAATGCTTCATCAAAGAAACTATTTGGTTCGTCTAAACCCCCGTGCCCCGGATCCCTATTAGTACTTTGGATACTACCTATTTTTACATTGGTATGATATTGTCCGCTTTGGGCCGATCCCTCATGATTTTGCTCTTGGGCTTTTATTCCCAAAAGGGCTCATACCAATTTGTAGTATCCAATCCTTTTATATTTATGATCTTCCCCATTTCTATTTCTAATCCATGTGGGATATTGTTCGCATATCCAACAATTCCTCCCCTCAAATAAAAGACCACCAAGCCTCCCTTCAAACGATTCTGTCCGCTCTTCACCAACAAAGAATTCCCTAACTTCAAGGCACGCGCCGAGTACTACCAGTATCCGACCTAGGAATTTCTCGGTCCAATGCGCTCAGCACACGCCTTATATATGGAAACCACCTGTCGGTGACCAGGAAGTTTTTTTGCTGAATCCAAGGCACGCCTGAGTACCACCTGTCTTCAAGAACTTGGTCTGTCCAGATCTACTCCTCTTCATTGTGTGGGGCAGACACACCTCATGAAGATTTCAGGAGCATACCATCTGTCTAATAGAGCCCGTTCACAGATCCACCATTAGCTATGAAGCACCGCATTTGTTCTGTATTCCGAGGATTCTTCCACACAAATTGCCTCGGTCGGGGCCTCGCTCTGATACCACTTGTTAGGACTTTGGATACTACCTATTTCCACATTGATATATATTGTCCGCTTTGGGCCGAGCCCTCACAATTTTGTTCTTGGGCTTTTATCCCCAAAAGGCCTCATAACAATTTGTAGTATCCAATCCTTTATACCCATGATCATCCTCATTTCTATTCCTAATCCGTGTGGGACATTGTTTGCATACCCAACAATCCACAGGTCCTCTTCCATCCGTCAATCATCTGTCCCTATAAATACGCTACCCCGGTCACACTATTTTATGAGGATTTGAATGTTCAGTGAGATGGAGATCTCTAAGGAGGTTGAAGATGGGTGAAAGAAGCAAGCCATAAATTTTCATTAGTGTCGAATGCTTGAATTTATTAATGGTTGTACTTTTTAATTCTATAAGACAAAAGCTATATCTAGTAAAATACAAAAAGTTATAAAGGTGGTTCTCCTATTTTCAATGAAGATACATCTAGTGACTGAGTAAATATGGTATCTTGAGTAGTGTTCTCGTGTGCTATATCTATATGCCCAATCCCCAAGTGAGCTTAGGACTGAAGAGTATATGAAGTTTGGAGCAAAGAATTTGTAATTCAATAACTAGAACGGATTTAATATTGAATTTATAGGTAACAAATCAAATACGATAAATGTTACCTGTTTGCGAAAGCATGATTCGATCAAGTATC
>JAOWBN010232088.1:0-12535 GCA_028565015.1 Pinguicula moranensis
AAAGCATATGACAGAGTCAATTGGGTTTTCTTGGAACAAGTGCTTCAAGCGAAGGGCTTTAATCGGGAATCGAGAGATATCTTGATGCGATGTGTGAAGGACCCGTGGTTCTCTGTGCAGATGAATGGAACCAATTTGGGCTTTTTTTCCCTCGGGGCAGGGACTGAGGCAGGGGGACCCCCTATCTCCATATCTCTTCATCTTGATCCAGGATACCCTGTCCAGGATGATTACGCGGGCTGTCCTTGAAGGAAAGATTAAGAGCTTTGGTCAACCTCTGGGGACTCCTATAATCTCGCACTTGATGTATGCTGATGATATCCTATGTTTCCTGAGTGGGGACACGAGATCAGTCTCCACCTTCACAGGCCTCCTGGATGATTACTGTTCCTGGTCAGCAAAAGGTAAACAAAGGTAAATCAGAACTCTTTCTATCTAATCAAATTAGAGGCTCGTGGAGAGGAATCTTGAACACCATGACAGGGTTCAGAATTGGCACTTTTCCTACAATTTACCTGGGGGGTCCTTTATACACCGGAAGACTAAAGAGAGCAACCCTGGAGCCACTAGTGTCAAAAATTATGAACAAGATAGCGGGGAGGAAAGGAAAACTATTGTCTCAAGCAGGTCGAATAGTTCTGATTAGACACACCCTATCCAGTATCCCCATGCATACACTATCTGTCATGAGGATTCCGCAGTATTGCTTGGACGAATTACGATGCCGTATGGTGGATTTCCTATGGGGTGAATCAGAAGGAAAAAAGAAAATGCACTAGATAAGGTGGAAAAAATTATGCATGCCATGTGAGGAAGGGGGACTAGGAATTCGAGACTTAAAAGAAGTACAAAAAGCCATGGCTATGAAACTTTGCTATAAGATGCTCACCGAATCTAGCCAGTGGGCAATGTTTCTTTAGGGAAAAATATAACAGGAGAGAGCATATTCTTGTGAGGGAGGTTCGAAGTGGGGACACACGCATGTGGAAGTACGCAATGAGCATGAAAAAAGAAGTGATGGAGAACATTCAAATTATATTGAGAAAAGGGAACTCATCTTTCTGGTTTGATAAATGGATTGGAGCGGGTCCACTTGCAACACGTTTCCCTCAGTCTTGCAATGATGCAAACATACAGGATTACTGGACTGGTAATGCGTGGAATGTTGAGCGGATTCGAGAAGCAGTGGGACAAGAGACGTGCGAGGAAATTCAGAGGATTAAAATTCCTACGAACCACGGGGAGAGATGAGAGGACAGGTGTATCTGGTCTCCAACCACTAAAGGAGAATTCAGCCTCAAGTCAGCTATCGAAGTCATTAGAGGGAGGAGGGCGATCCAGGAGGGTTGGAGAAAGTATGGAATAAGGCCATCCCACCCAAGATGGCTATCTGTGCCTGGAAAGCGTGGCATAAATGTCTTCCCTTGGATGAAAACATTCGACGTCGGGGCATACAACTGGCTTCCGCGTGTGATTGTTGTGATAAGAGGAAAGCTGAAACAGAGGACCACATCCTGTGTACAAGTGAGATTGCAAGAACAGTCTGGGAAAGAGCAGAAACCTTGTTGGGAATTTCGAGAATGGATTGGCAAACTTGGAAAGGCATACTCATTTTTTGGTTCATATATACAAAGAAGAACACGATGACAGGATCCCTGGTAGGCATCACCCCTGTGATCATCACGTGGCACTTATGGCTAAGGCGTTGTAGAGCGCGATATGAGGGATCACGACCTCCAGCAGACCAGATTTGGCGACAGGTACGCATTTCTATTAGTGATATTTTCAACTGTGCTAACTCTCAATTTATTTTGCAGGGGGCGGACAGGTACCTAATGGCTGAGTTAGGCTTACAGGGCGGACGACACTTGAAGAAGAAGCTCACTATTGTGACTTGGCAGCCCCCTCCCCAAGGATGGATGAAACTCAACTGTGATGGAAGTTGTTTAGGAAACCCAGGGATATCAGGTGGAGGCGGTATAGTGCGTGATGAACAAGGAAATTTCCGAGCAGCATACTCCAGTTGTTTTGGAACAGGTACAAATAACAGTGCAGAGCTACATGCAATAAGTGAAGGATTACGCATCTGTCGAGAACAAGGATGGAATCAAGTGTTAGTTGAAACAGATTCTATGCTGGTGGCCCAGTGGCTAAATCAGAACAGGTGCGACATTTGGTACCTATGGGATTACTGGGATGGGCTCATAGAGATTGCATAGGGGATCCAAGTGAGAGTGACGCATCAGTACAGAGAAGGAAACAATATTGCGGATGAGCTAGCAAAACAGGGAGCAGCTGGGATAGATCGAAGAATAATGCAACAGAATCATATGTCAAAAATGAACCAAGGCCGTCTGCGAATAGAGAAAGGGGGCTACCATATCTACGATGCAGATAGTGCAAGCACAATGCCAGAGAGGACAAGACAACACAGTTAGGATGGGCGTGAAAGGAGGAAAACGCAGATGGACACTTCTTAAGTCGTAAGCGGATATGTTTCACCGGTGCTCATATACTTCCAGACCCTGCTCTCAATCTCCATTGCAGAAATCGCGTAGAGAAATTTTGTTTAGGTTTTCCTCTGTATTTTCGCTATGTGGGTTTATGGCCCCAACTTGTGAGTGGTTTTGACATCCACCCTAAGGATGTCCCTTAATAAAATAATAAAATAAGGGAGGAAGTCGATAAGGATAAGATTTATCTGAATCGATCCCTCTTATTTAAGAAAAAAAAAAGAGTTGAAGTTAGCACGGGGAACTTAATTTAGTGACTCATGTCATATGCTATACACATTTTAACAAAAGTAAATTGAAAAAGAAGTCCGAGTGGACTGAACTAAAGACTTACAGGACTTAATTCTCCCATGGTTCCCGTTGTGAACACCTGCAGGGTGAAAGTTGGCATAATGAAGGATGATCATTATCCAAATCTAGCAAGGCAAGTTCCATTCTTACTGCTCTCGATCAACAATGAAAAGATTTTAAAGGCCACTTGGACATATTCCAATACCTATTAATAGTAACCAACCTACCTTCTTTGACATAACTGAAAAAAATGGTTGTAGTACAAACAAGAGAAACCAGTATGCATAGCTAAAACACAAAGACTGAAAAATCTATCTTTATAAAAGAAGCTGAACAATAAGATTTGTCACAGCAGCAAGGCATGCAATCTTTATTTGGGATGAAAATAAAAAGAAAAGAGAGAAACATGACCTCATCTGCAGTATGGAATTCCGAGAGACTAATACGCCGCTCTGCTAAAATGAATTTTTCATTGACCACAAGTTCCATAACCTGCCAGATACAAGCTCTTACTCGCTCTTTACACATGTAGAAGGATTAAGCTTGTCTGTAATTGCAGACCATAATTTAGGGTATCAAACACAACATTGAACCAATTTTTGCATTCCCCATGCACTGATGATATTCCCCACTAGTAATATTCCAGAAACGTTTTAACACTACACTGAAGAGAGTGCATGTATAATAGATGTTCAAGACAGATGCCACCAACAGTTGGTTCAGAAAGTAGAACACTCTAAAGCAAATTCGATCTGACTCAACCTAGCATAAGGAAAAAGATTTCAAAAATAAAATTCTGGTATGAGGATCGGGTAATTGGTGCATGAATGCCATTTTGCTTAATGATTAAGTCAGAGCAACACAAGAAATATAAACAATAAGATTAAAAAGTAAATAAAGGAAACAACAAAAGTAACAATAACACCAATACCTAAGATCCAACATAAAACCCTGAGATTTTAGGATCATGGGGTCATGAATCTTACAGTTGCCCGTGTTATTCCAGGAAGACAATAATCAGCATGAGGTGTTGCAACATAGCCTTTCTTCACGAGAAACTGCAAAATAAATGACAAAATTATCTAATATTTAAAAGGAATGGCCATGAGGAAATATAGGATGTCAAAAAATATGGAGCCCAAATACTTCAGGCAGGGTGCAATAATCCTCCTACAAATGAAATAGAACTAAAAAATAATTGCAGCAGATAATCACAGGAATTGTAGCATGAAGTTTAAGTCAGCCATAGAAGTGATCAGAGAGGGGGGAGTGATCCAAAGAGACTTGGAGAAATTTAGAACAAGGCTATTCCACCAAAAATGGCGCTCTATGCATGGCGTGTGTGGCATAAGTGCATACCTGTGGATGAAAACATAAGACATCAGGGAATACAACTGGCATCTGTGTGCGACTGCTGCGAACTGAGGAAAGAGGAAACATAGGACCACATTTTCTGCACAAGTGAGATTGCAAGAATAGTATGGGAAAGAGCTGAAACTTTGGTTGTATCCCTAGATTTAACTAGCAAACTTGGAAAGGAAGACTCATTTTATGGTTCACATACGAAAGAAAGAACATGATGACAGGCGTCCTGATAGGACTCTTCCCTGCGATTATTCTGTGGCACCTATGGTGGAGGCGATGAAGAGCGCGGTTCGAGGGAATACGGCCCCCAGCAGATCAGATATGGCGAAAGGTACGCACCTCTATTAGTGATATTTTCTGTTGTGCTAACCCTCAATTTTCTCTGCAGGGGACGGACATGTATATAATGGTTGGGCTAAACATACAGGGAGGGTGGAATCTGATGAAACTCAATTGCGATGGGCTGCGTTGGAAATCCTAGTATTTCAGGAGGAGGCGGAATAGTGCGTGATGAACGATGAAACTTTCGAGCTGCATACTCCAAATGCTTTGGACTACAAACAACAGTGTAGAATTACGGGCAGTAAGTGAAGGGACTCGGATATGTGAAGAACAAGGTTGGAATCAAGTAGTCGTAGAATCAGACTATCTGCTAGTGGTTCAGTGGCTGAGCCAGAACAAATGCAATTTATGGTATCTATGGGACTACTGGGATGAACTAGTGGAGAATGCAAAAAGGATTCGGATAAGAGTGATGCATCAATATCGAGAAGGCAATAGCATTGCAGACGAGCTAGAAAAACAGGGAACAGCAGGATGGACCAAAGATTCACTGAGAAGCATCAAATGTCCAAAAGGAATCAAGGCAGGCTGCGAATGGAAAAAAAAGGGGGACTGCCTTATCTACGGTGCGGATAGAGCGGCCACTCATCAGAGATGACGAGACAGGACAATCAATATGGGCACGAAAGAAGGAAGATGCAGAGGTCCGGGCACTTGCCCGGAGAGGATATGTTATACCGGAGTATTATTACTGTTGGATCCTGCTACTCAATCTCTATTGCAGGACCTAAAAGTAATAATGTACAAAGGAAAAACAATCTTCCCCAGGCATCACTTAGGAACCCCATAGATTCCCCCTTCTTTTTGCTTTTTTTATGCGGGCTACGAGCCCAATTGTACTTGTATGAGGTTTGGCATCTACCCTAAGGATGTCTTTAAATAATACAATCAAACAAGGAAGGAGATCGATAGTGGTGATAATTCTCTGAATCGTCACCTTGTTTTTAAAAATAAAAAAAATTGTAGCATGTAGTAATTTGGATTGTCGAGCACAACTAATTACAATACCCAACACCTCCGTACAAAAGAATAGAAGAAAAAAATAGATCCCAACCAATAAATTCCTATCGGGAATTATGATATGCTTTTTAAACCATATATAGTGGCAAATGAGAAAAGTGATGAAAGCGATAGTTCATTCAGTAAACTATTTTCGGTACATAAGTTTCAAATCATCATCACAAATATTACTACCATGCGACATCAGGATCCTCTACCAGGCTATATTGAATAATAAGGTGCATACATTCAGGCAATACTGCTGGAGCTTACTATGTTAGTAGCATTAGTTTCTGAAACATAACCATCCTTGTCGAGCATGATTGCATCATCTGCATGTGAGTTGTTCCCTTCAATCTGCAAAGAACCGAAACCATACATCATTACAACACTTATTATGAAAACATATTATCTAATGAATGGTTTCAATGTCAGTAAAATAATATCAAGGTCAAAACGGGAATGTCTTTAGGCAATGAAGCCAAGAAAATAAATCAAAATTTGTCAGATTCTGAATCACTAAGCTAGTGGAATATAAATAATCAGGAAGATTTTACCTTGGCAAGAATATTGTTAAGAAGGTTGTTGTGGTGAATTTTTGAATCTAAATTCTGCAGAAGAAGAAAGACTTACTCGTCAGTTGTTAAAAGTGGAAGAATATATGAGGAAAATATTGGAAGTGATTATAAAGGACAATAGAGATGTTAATAAAGAACACAAAACAGCATCCAAATGATCAGAAAATGGCGTAAAACTAATAAACGTGTGATGTCCTGAGGAGTTACGATGTATTAGATTTTATGGTAGGCAGAAGTTTATAGCTTCTGCACAATTCTCTTTAATATAAATTAGATATAAAAAAAACATGTACTTCTTTATATAGCAACCGAAATGACTCTGCAGCTGAGGCAGATTCTAATATGTGAGCTATAGGATCATTTAGCATTGACCCCAGAAGTCACACCGTTGGATCACATAGAAAATGGTGGGTCATACATGCATAAGGACATTAATGACATAATCTTTTCATATTCTCAGTACCAGTTTACCATAATCATATTTTGATGATAAACAAATTCATACTGCAACAGGAGAATGAAAACAGAAGTATAATTCAACACATAACAGTTTGAGGCTAAGTTTATCAGGCAGGCCTAAATGTTTATATAGATCTGTTGGTATTGCAGCTCAAATTAGTAATTTAAGAGCTCACATTAGGGGAATTACGGCGTGTGCTTGCTGTGACCAAATTTATACCCTTTTCATTGTCATAGACTGGTGGTTTCCATTCAGCTAGCACTGTGGGAGTACAAAGAAAGAGTGATTAGACATTGTAAACATTCCTAATAACTCCTGAACGGGTGGTGTTCTAACAACAACCATAATAAGATTGCATTTCAAAAAATAAGCATAATAAGATTGCAGATGTCAGCAATCCAAAACTGTAGGAAAATCTTGAACAGCAATATACAAAAACTTGAACAGGAAAGCTGGCAATAGTCAAAGTGATAATATTAGTTGAAATTTCAAACTCTGACATCACTTAGTAAATCAATGGGTACATGTTTCTCTGTGTATGTGTCCAGACACTAAAATACAAGCTGCACCTTACCAATCAGTGTACAACCATACTGGTTGAATGCTGGACTCATTCCTGAAGTCACCTATGAAGCAAATAGAAAAATCATAGCTTGTTGCAGAAGGAATGAGAGTTCACATCAAGCACCAATTCAGAGAAGGAAACCAGATTGCGGATCAGCTAGCCAAGATGGGGGCAGAGGGAACAACTTTAACATGCTGGAACCAAAGTCAGCTTCCCAGATATGCTAAAGGAATGCTAAGACTTGAAAAAGGAGGTCTACCTAACATCCGAATGTAGTTGCTCGCTGGAATTGAATGGGCTAGCTAGTAGCCTTAGAATCTATTCTGTAAGGGTTCCCTCCCGTGAACAGGGATGAACTTTTAATGTTAATGCAGTTAATTTTAAAAAAAAAATAGAAAAATCATAGACTGAAATCACAGAATGATGTGAAAATGCAAACATGATGTCATCCAGTAACATTGTTTGACGAAAACCAAAAGAAATTCTTAAGATGCTTTTCACCATGTGTTCATCTTCTCCATAAAATAAATAAAACCAGCCTAGTTCGTCCTCTAGGCACCAACTTACAGATACATTAATAAAGCCACAATGCATTTCTCTTCTTCCTCGAATTCTGTCTAGGCAAATTACTGCATAGAGATTCTTCAGACAAATTCACTCGTGAAAAATGTTTGGGTGCATTGAAAAGTTTCAACACTTGCCTTATATTGCAAAATTCTAAAAGCTAAAAACAGAAACATCACATGGATTTTAAAGACTCCAAACTCAAGAGACAATAAATATAAAGAGAGTCATACCTTCTTTCCACGAGTAAGAGTTAGTCTAATGTGTGCATTGTCAAACATAGCATTCCGTATCAGAGTTTTGAAAATTGCTTCCTTCACCTATGACATTGTTGCATGTTGGAATGAGAAACTTTTGGATAAGTTAAAACCACTAGCCGGACTCAGGAGCCAAGAGAAAAAAAACACTGGAATGTTAGATGAAAACTTCTACAACAATGAAGCAAGAAGTCTCAAAGATAATTGTTTGAAGAACTAAACCAGAAGTATTACCCATTCACGGGTTGGAACATTTGCAAAAGCTAGAGCTTTTGCTGAGTCGAACAACCTGAAAAGCAAAAGGAGGAATCCGGCTTTTAGGTTTCTTCCATGAAGATATCCTGAATCCAGTAGATGGAATGCAAAGTAACAGATAAACCAGACTTATATTGACACTGAGGCCCAGCAAAAGATGCAATTCGTAAAGCATCTTTACAGTTTCAAATGTTAAGAATTTGCTGAATCAGCTCAAAGATGGTGTATTTTTCCATTTCTTTCGTTCTGTCACATCCAGTACAGTAATTGAACAAATCAATGTTCAGATTCTTATGTCTATGCTACCTGTCCAAATGCTCTTCCAATTTAAATATTTTTCCTTTATAAACTCGAAGTCCCTCCCAGGCAGCATCACCACCTTGGACAACTGAGTCGAACACTGATACCTGAAAATATTGCACGAACATCAGAAGCAGTACAGTCATAGGTGTTCCGTACTTCTTTTGTTTCTAAGGAAGTTTGTAATCTATTATGTTCGTAACCTTTCACCTTAGCACTTTCACGAGGCAAAATCTCATCACCAACCCAAACAAGCAGCTTATCATTTGCAGGAACTGGAAGATCAGGATTGAGGGATTTAACACAGTCCAGCCGCACATGGCGCTTAAGCAAGTTATAGAAAGGTAAGGTTTGCTCCAGCAAGTTGTACAAAGACATAGGAAATGGCTGGAAAAATAAACGAAAAGTATGTCACGCTAGCAGAAAATCATATCACTGTTCTATCACTTGCACAAACTTTAACAATGGTACATAAACTGAATATTAGCAAAGTTATGTGGAAAAACGTGGGCTTCAATTTCATACAGAAGATGCATTGGTTCAAACTCCAATTTTAACCAATCGTATCCTTCGGCAATCAGCAAGCTTCAATATGAAAAAACATCTCACCACCGCTGAATTAACCAATGTGTCACTCAATGAGAGCAAATTACTCCCATGGACTGAGGTGATAATCAGTGGTAACTTACAGAAGGTTGCTCTCTTGGTGGCTCAAATCCTGTGGATTTATGCGTGCTTTTATACCAGTAAGGAGCCCACATGCCGTCAAATGGTTTTGGTCCACTTTCCCATCTAAAACCACGAAAATTACCAAGCAGTAATATAAGAAAATTTATGGAGAAGGCCATCAGAGATATATCTCCTGAATCCTAATCTACCAAAAGTCAGGCTAACTATGAATTCAATTTCGATCAGTCTATCCTGGTCTCGGAGCCTGGGTAATCTGACAAGGAAGGGCAACTTCATGAAAACAAAGAAAGGATTCATGAAGAAAGAGTATAGTAACTGGTTCTGCTTGTCACATAAAATTATTTGCCATGGTCATCACTTAATGGGCGCAAACTACAACATCATAAATTCTGTATTACCTCTAAAGGCAATGGATTTTACAGATGATATAATATGGCTAAACAGGCACAGAACCTACTTTCTCACATGTATCATTTTCCACTCCTGTAAAAGAATCCCCTTTTCCCCTCCACACACACAAAAAGGTGACCAATGAACACTAATGATCAAAATTGTCAAATGCAGCAAGATCAGTTGACAATCATTTCAAAATGATGATTGAATTTTCTTGGCTTAATTCCCCTAATATAAAATGCAGAATCCCATAGGAGAAATATAATAAATGAAGAATAAAGATTTCCAGAACTGTGATATGAAATTATTTTTCTGCAAAAAATCATAATTATTAATGGGTCAAGTACTTACTAGAGGCGTCTTTGCTTCCTTGAGATAATTTATTTTCCATTTAGACCAGATAGAAAGGAACCTTGACTCAACCAGAAAGGAAAAAGTAACATGTGTGCCAAGTTTTAAGAGTCTAATTAAGGTAAGTAAGTGCCTCGTCTACTACAACAATAACAATTGATGCGGTCAGTGATTACAACTAAAAAACTCAATGACAGGAAGAAGCCTTCTGAATTAATAAAGTTTTTCTAGGGCGAGTTAAATAAGAGGTCTGGCATGCAAATGAACAAGTATCTCTGGAATGATTTTGTCTTACTTGAGCATCGTATCCTGGAAAGATATCCCAAGATCATCACATAGACCTCGTAAAGTAGCCTGCATACCAACATCAGAATATCTAATTGTCCAAGCACAGAAAAGGATTCGCATATAACATCTTATGAAGCAAAAAATAATAACCAAGTGTGTACGTTCTTAAATTCTGTTCTTGGTCAAAATACAACACACTAAAACCTAAGTAGCTCTAAGAAAAAAAGTAATGACAAGTGTGGCAAGGCACAATAATTCAGGAGAAAAAAGTTTTGTAGAGCACATGGACTGTTTACTTTAAGAAATACCAATTACCTGCGAGAAAAAAAATGGGCTTAGGTATATGGAATTCCTTAAACTTACAAGTCGAAGTGCATGGTACAGAACCTAAGATGTATGCCCAAAACATCTGTGTTTGTTCGAACCCGTAAAAGTTGTAAGTAAATGCTTCATAAAAAGAAGACTTCAGTGGTTGACATTCATTTTCTGGCCTCTAGGCACAAAGAGGAGAATTTTAGAGAAAGAAAGAGTAACAAAAGGGATATGCTTTTCAAGTAATAGTTTGCCTTTAGAAGCTGATAAGGCATGGTCACATGAAAATCCCTGTCCCAATGTATGATTTTAAGTGCTTGTAAATTTCCTAGAAGCCAGAAAGAATCCAACAGGAATAAGTTAAAAGCAGATTTTATCATTATGAAATTCATGGATTAGAAGATTAATTGAACTTCTTATTATATCGTTATGGTATTATTCCAATCATAGGTAATATTTCAATTTGGATACACATGCAAAAAATTAACTGATTCCTGTTTAAAACGTATTTGTAACGTGGCGACAGAGAATAACTTGTTCAGCTAATAATCTTCTCTTTTAAGGCAATAACAACAGACAAAGAAAGCTGCTATTATATGAGAAACAAAAACAATATCAGGAGAAGGCCACAAGACATAATTACAATAATAACTGCTTGGAACCTCGGGGTCTTGTCGTAGTAAATCTGAATCAATGACAGGAGGGGACTTCCCTCTGCTAGACAGCTCACTGAAAATGGAGGCTAGACTATGAAATGCCATATCAGTAATTGATGGAGGTACGACCTTGTCATAGGATGTCTGGGATAAAAGAGGAAATTCAAATCAGTAAAGGAATAATCAAACAGTTCAATACATAAACCACTCCTTGCAGTAGCACCCTGTTCTCACCCTTACTGAATTCATTACTAATCTCAACTTCACTTAACAGTTAGACCAACCAACCCCCTAATAATCCTAGTCTTTAAATCTACAAGAGCGATCTGTTAAGAAATCAGTATTGAACAGAGAAATTCAGAGTTTAGTGTCCAATGATGCTAGCAGTGTAGTAATTTACCAACACATCAAGGGGATTCCTCATCAATATGAAGTGCTTTCCACTAGTCATTAACTCATCAGGCAGACCAGGCAGACACTGACTGGCAATGTGCTGTAGGAGACGAGAGAAGAACAAATTGTAAGCCTACAATTATAGTATATGAACTCCAAACATATATTAAAGTGGCCTTTGATAGGTATACGGAGTGGGCTTGACTTGAGACCACCAAAAATGTCTTTTATACCTTAAAGCTGTAAACTGGCTAAACCGGAAGGATCATATAGTGTTCTCCCGTGTGTATATATATATAAACCAAACTTTATAGGAAATTTATAAAGAGAAGTATGATGAGAAAAAAGATTTGGGGATGTATTTCTTTATAAAAGTATACAATTGGTAGTTTCATATGATGAAATGAAAGATATCAACATCAGGCATCGTCCCAAGTAATATTCCTACAAATAATTGTGCCTTTGTTTTGTACCAGTAACAAATTCTCCTTTGAAATATTCCATCAACTAACTATCTAAACTGCAGAAGTTTGATCTTTAATGTTTATTTTACTTTTATTGAATTTTTTTGATGCTTAAGAATTTAATTACTCCAGGTCAAAAGAAGAATCCACAGCATTCCAAGAGAAAAATATTCAACTTCTTACCCTCTGCTAAAGAATTCTACAAGATCTGTAGCAAAACAGACGGCTGATGGCTTATCAACAAAAGAAAAAATGTGTAAGTTTTCTTCAGATGGTATTCCACTTTTTATCTCAACGGTGGCAAAAGCAAGTACGTTCCAAAAATTATGATTGATGGTGTGTGTTGACGAAGCAAGTGATTAATTAAGTGTGTCATAAAGGTCAATAGCCAAATAGCGTATGCAGCCAAGAAACAAGACATCGGAGTAAAATAATCCCATCATACATTTAGGAATATTGACTGATTACCTTGCAGAATCTATACTTCTTCTGTGCAGGG
>JAOWBN010232099.1:0-12535 GCA_028565015.1 Pinguicula moranensis
CCCCCACCCCTCACCCCAATCTCCTTTCCGTATCTACACATGCGGCACATGAATGCTTATCGTCGGAGACCTCCTGTATGATGATTGGCAAAGGCCTTTCTTGTTTATACAAATCATTATGTTGAGTTTGTTATGTACGTTGGCGTGGATCACCAAGGACCGAAGAGAAATGATACAGCGCACTAAAATTGCAGCGCACTAACGCACTAATGGGCTAAATAAACCAAAATACCCTTGTGTTGAGTTTTGTACCAGTGTTTAACACGAGGGCATTTGGGTATTTTCCGCCCATTAGTGCATTATTAGTGTGCTATTTTTAGTGCTCTATATCATTTCTGAGGACCGAAAGATAACGAATTAGTGGTTTTTGACCTAAGGATTATTGGGATGGTTAAGTTTCATCTGAGTCATTATTGTTAATAATGAATTAAATTAAAATAACTTTATTAAATTTTAGTGAAGTTGCTGAAATTCAATACTCCAAACGAAAATAGTCTATTTGTATATAACAAGGGTAATATTGCGTACATCTAACCCTAACTTAGTTAAAAATATATTAAGTACGTTGTGTTGTTGTTGGCTCCAAGATCACAATTTATAAAAATCAGAGGTAGAGCCACAATTTTGAATGAGGAGACTGAAGTTCAAATTGAAGGCAGGGGTGAGGGGAGGGGGTTGCAGGCCTCCACCCCCACCCCATATCCGCCACTAATACAATTATACAAGCTAAATCTTGTAATAAAGCATGTCTACTTCAATTGATGCAACAACTCGAGGTTACAAAATGTAAGTCGTTGTATTATCTTTGATTCATTAATGTCAAGGTCCGGGTCGGGATCGAACACATTTTTGAAAGGAAGGATAATATTTCTTTCTTGTGGTTAATGACAAAAATTGTAAATACTTTAAATTAATTTTAAAATAAATAAATAAAAGTTCAATCAAAGTTGAGTCAAAAGTTCCATTTGAATAACTTAATTATTACCCCTTTTGTCGATGTGTAATGTAATGTTTGACTAACTTATTAAGTAATGGTCAAAAGTTTCATTTGAATGACCTAAGATCATATTAAATAGATTAATTGACATCGATCTCAGTCTTTTAGCAATCCAAATTAATTTTTTTTTTGTAGGTAAACATTCATACACTTTTTTTACACATTTCTGGTGCTCACATTTATCAATATAAGTTGGCATGACATGTGCTCGAACCCCAACCGTCGGTGCTTCAAGTCGAAGGACGGATCTATAAAGTTGTGTTTTTTGGGATGGGTGGGTGGTGGTAACAAAATAATTTATCTACTCAACAGTTATCAAAAAATAATAATTTTACCAGCTCAAATAATAATAAAAATAAATAAAAGTTCAACTATTTAATATACTACAAAGTTAACTTTCAATAAAATTACAAAATATATAAAATATTATAACAAAAATATTTATATATTTTTATTTTTATTTTTATTTTTACAAAAAAAACCCAATGGGGTGCGGGTGGGACAGACCGAGCTAGGGCCCGGCCAAGCCCCCTCCTCCATCCGCCCTTGTTTGAGTCGAGTTCAAAAATTTCTATAACTTGCACATCATGTTAGTTTCTTGTTTTGATGTTTTAATTTTCTTTAGACTTTTGACTTCATAAGAACACGATAAGATTTTTAGGTTTTATAGTTCTAATAATAGCAAAATTGTCTATAAAAAAATAACAAAAAGGAAACCCATGGTAATATTAACACCGAGAATATGAGGAGAGAGTTTGCACCTCTGGGGTAGTTAAATCTTATGAGTCAGATGCATGCCACCGGAAAGAAGCAGAAGGTGGGCAAGGTAAGAGTAGGGTATATCTGAAATCCAAATTCAGGTCCCCTCGCTTACTCGCTATCCCAGGCAAATCCTCTGTCCCATAAGTTAGTTTCGACCTGATAATTACCTGTATAATTTTCCTATATTACATGTTGAATAAATCAATTTCTGGAATATATGGGGATTAGAAAATCTTAAAAGCATCTACACCAATTGTTGAATAAGTTTGGCGTGCAGTTATTTGCAATCACTGAACCGTTTAGGTCTACTAGTAAAATGGGACGCTTAGCACAACTGGTACAATTTCCTTTCTACGCCACTAATGTGGAGTTGAATGGCAAAATATGGGTTTTCTGGAAGGAAGAGCATGAATTTGGAGTAGTGAGCATGTGTGATCAAGCAATAACTGGATGGTACAAGCAAAACGAGCAACCACTTCGAGTTACTTTTGTCTACGACATATGTGACTATACTCAGCGAAGGGAATTATGGCAGTATTTGGTATCAGTGCAACCAAGGAACTCCCCATGGATAGTCACCGAAGATTCTAATGCCATTCGGTCCAATACAGAAAAATGTGGGGATAGGATCCGACCTGCCCTGCCAATAAGAGAGTTTAACAATTGCATGAACCACTATGTGCCGGTAAAGCTACATTCTAGAGGATAGAAGTTCTCGTGGTGTAACAGACACAAAGGAACATCCCAAATCTGGGCAAAATTGGATAGAGTACTTGTAAATAGTCGGCTCATGGGATGGTCAGGAGAAACTTTCATTCTCTTATCTTGGTAGCCACCCCCGAAAGGTTGGAAGAAGATTAACTGCGATGAAAGCTGTCTGGTAAACCCCATGCCATCAGGTGGAAAATGAATTGTCCGAGACGCACATGAAGATTTCCTGTCAGCTTTCTCATAATACTTTGGGTCCTGAACAAATAATAGCGTGGAACTTCGCACTATAATAGAAGGACTTAAGTTATGCAAAGAACAAGGTTAAGTCAAATAGTCATCGAAACGGATTTCATGTTGATTGTTAAATGGATCACCCAAAACAAATGTGATTCATGGTATCTTTGAGATTTTTGGGAAGAATTCACTCATATAGTGACAGGGCTTCAAATATTGATGCAACACCAGTATCGGGAAAGCCAATAGCATAGCTGACACTCTGGCTAAACAAGGCTCAGCAGGACTGAATCAGTGAATTCTATATGCAAACTCAACTGGAAAAGAAAATCAGAGGTAAACTCATATTGGAAAAATGGTGACTTCCATACATCAAGCGACATAGATAAACCACCCCATTCCGCGTTACACCAAATGAGAAGAAGAAAAAATGAATCGATCTGACAGGATGCAATGTCACAAGGCACATACTTTTACAATAGGTTGAGAACCATGATCATAGATCATAGCAAGCTTGAAATATATATATATATATATATATATATATATATATATAACTGGTTTGGTATTCACCATTAAAAAACACCGATGAATAGAACTTAATATAAAAAGACGGAGAATACAATATAAATGACATATGAGATATGAATTGCTTGCAAACTCGGCACCCAATAATAATTAATTAGTGAATAAAAGTTAATAAAAATAGACCAAGAATACTATAGAAATGGCATATGAGATATGAATTGCTTGCAAACTCGACACCCGATAATGATAAATTAATGAATCAATAAGTGAAGAATGGTCCATTCTAGGAGTATGGACCATTTTACTAATAAATCAAACACAAAAGTTTCAATGGCTGGGAACTGTATTTGCCAATCATAGACTCAAATAGTCCCAAGTGGACCATTGCAAATTACCGATTGAATCATATTTATTTATTTATTTTTATAAATAAATATCGTTACTCAAACTCATGATTGATCGACGAGAGTATTATCTCGTGTATGTATTGTATTCATCATTATTTAATATGTTCAAAATAGTTCATTCCATCAATACCTTTCATCCTTCCAACTGTCTAATTATATCTCACATTAAATACAAGATTCGCAGCAACATGTAATTCTAATCTAATGTTAACCGTGAGATGCGTATGTGGAGGGTTAAACGTGCCTATATATATATATATTAACTGCTTAAGAATGTGCCTACGTATTGACTATTTTATAGTCTACTAGACAAATATTAGCCAGCCCACACAAATCCTGAATTGACTGCAAATGTGCTTCCCATTCCCACCACTTGGTGGGCTTTTCTATTTATAGAATTGAGTTTGAAAAAAGAAGTACCCAAAATGATAAAGGCACTGACTGTTGGACCATTCAATTTTATTTGCCTTTGACATGACCAAAGAACAAGGAAACAAGGAATATTCCATTGAGTTGTAAGATCCCACCAAGTTCCAGTGTCTTTGGAGGGTGGGGTGGAGTACAAGGGGCTTTATGCATAGCAATAGCATGCATGAAAAGAGCAAAAGATGAAATAGACTACTCATCACTAGAGGTACAAAATGATCAGAGATCAAATCAATATTGGAATACATATTCTTTTCTTTCTTTCAATTTTTTTTCCATCGAACCCAAGTTGGTGGGCAATTTTTTTTAGTACCCTATTAGTCATGTGTTACTTTTCTAAAATAAAATATGCTGCTGTTGTAACGTTTATTTTAATTGATGTCTACAATAGCATTTTTTTTTATAATTATTGCTATCTAGAACAACTAAATATTATAGATAACGTTCATTTTTTTTAAAACTTAAAGAATTGCCATAATTTTTAGTCAGGTAAAAATAACAATAATAGCTATACAAGTTCTTAAAATAATAATAATGAGCAAGATTCATATGCTCATTAAGGTAGCACAGATGGTCATTACAACGTCAAAGAGGCATACGAACAAATCCTAACTGAGTTACCAAACCTGTATACAGAAGAGGAAGCTCAACAGCTAAAATAAGTGTGAAACAAATACATCCCAAAGAAGGTGTTGATTTTCACATAGCGCCTTATGCAAGAGAGACTATCGACAAAGAAAAATCTGCAAAGAAGAGGAGTAATAGGAGTTAATCACCCGCTAAATTGCACACTATGCAAAGAAGAATCGAAAGACGAAAAACTTATCTTCAAAGACTGCAAACACACTAAAGCATTGTGGAACATAGTAAAAAGTTGGTTACATTTCACAGTGGACAACCCACAATTCCCAAGCTTGGAACAATTAATGTTGTTGATGCCAACTAGAGCAAACAAAGAGAAATGAAAAGCAATCTGGATAGCGACGGCCTGGCTACTTTGAAGCCTCATAAACCAAGCTCACTTCAACATGGATGAAACACTACACAAAGTTTAGGTGACTTGTTGGAATTGGTTCAAGGAAAAAGACAAAAACTTACCTTGCAGCACCCAATAGGTACGGTTCGATCGATCGATTTTTTGGAACTATGTTTCACACCAAATTCCTCTCCCTTCATCATCTCACTGCTCCAGCTACAGGTTATTGATTTGCTGTTGCACTTCACTCCAAAAATTCAGTAACTTCAAAATTTACCAGACGCAGTTGTCCTCAATCTCTCTTTTGTCAGTTTTCAACTTTCCATTGCTACCTCCTCAGACTGTTGGTAGGGGCCATTATCCAATCATTCACTGAATATGTAAATCATGTTCTCGTGGATTTGGCTTTCAGCCACTTCCGGCTAGTAACTATAGCTCTGTTCAGTATGTCATTTGGAGTGACATCCTCCTGCCTAAAGTAAATATGGTTCCTTGCCCCCCCTTAACTGCCAAAATAATGATAACCACGACACTTTCCACACTTCTCGATCAACCCCACTAAGGATATTTAGCATATAGTTCCTTAGGGTTGGGGGATGTGTCATGCCTATGGCTAACCATTCATTTAGCATTGTCCATATCTTCCTGATAATGATGCAATCTCTGAAAATATGTTCCTCAGTTTCCATCTCCTATTTGCACAGTGGGCAGTCCGGCGGTTGGTTATCTCCAATCACTCCTCGGTGCTTCAATTTTTTTTGTTGATAGAGCCTCTTGTATCAGTCTCCATGCGAACATCAAGACTTCCTTTGGTATGTAGCTTTCCCACACTTCCTTCATGGTTTCCACTCGGTCAGTTTACTGTTGAGGTGCCCGTATAGAGTTGATGATCTTGTACGCCTCACGGACTCTGTATTCGCCATTATCATTTGCTTGCCATATCCAATAATCTTCATTGTCCCTGCAAAACATGTTAAGGGATAAACATTTTGAGTCTGTCCACCTCCTGCTCCTCCCAAGCTAACATATCCCGCCTCCACTCCCACTCCCACTCCACTCCACTCCCTCATCCATCCTTCCTCTCTCACTCACCATTGCCCTTTTGATTTTGTTTATCTTGTATAACCTCTCAAATTTTTCAGCTAGTATTGTTTACCACCCACCTCTCTTCTCAAAACCTTGTCCTACAACCATCACCTATCACCTTTATCATATTTGTCTTAAACCACTCTAGTGCACAGACACACACCTCTTATATCTTTCCACCATATTCTCCATGTGCTCTCCCCCACCCCCGTATCCTACCCTCCAATCTACGCCTCATTTTCTCACTTCTATCAGTGCCCCTAATTTCCCACATATTAAGTTCACCCTTCAGCCCATACTTAGATGCTAACACTTGACTCCACTACTCTCCTTTCTCTATCTCAAAGTTCATCCCCACTTTCCCAACAATGCCTTATTCATAGCCTTTAGGTTTCTAATTCCTAACGCCCCCCTCTTTATATTGTTTGACAAATCATTTCCCATTTTATCCATGTCATTTTCCAAGTCTTGTTTGGGCCCCCACCCCAAAAAGATTTTTTTTAATGTATTCTAGTATTTTAAGGATGGATCTAGGAGATTAATAGAAGGATAGGTAGTATATTAGCAGAGATGACAGAACCGTATTAATGAGTACCAATCTACCGCCCAAAGACAAGTTGGTATTCTCCCAATGACCTAGTTTCTTCTCAAAATTTTCTATGACCGGTTTCCAAATTATCTTTTTCCTTGGATTGGCTTCCACGGTCATACCTAAATATATAAACGAAATCTTTCCCACCTCACATCTCATGAAGAGGGTCATATGCTCCATCTCTCTTTCTCCACATTTATCCCCATTAAACTGGATTTTCTGAAGTTTATCTTAAGACTAGATGTCATCTCAAAATTCCTTAGTATTGCTTTGAATCCTTTCACATTTTTCCATGATGCTTTTCCAAATAAGATTGTGCCGTCTGCAAACTGAAGGTAGGATACCCTGATGCTGTCTTGTCCTATGAGAACTGGCTCCAACAAATTTTTAGAACACATCTTTTCTATCATTGTTGACAAACCTTCAGCCACAAGTAGGAAAAGCAAAGGCAATAGTGGATCACCTTGTCTTAATCTTCTTTATGGTTTGAACTCCCCAATCACATTTCCATTTATCAGCACCAATGTATAACCTAAACTAAGGCAAGCTTTGATCCATGATCTCCACTTAGGTATCATTCATAGGTTTTCAACCATATGGTCTAGATATTCCCAACTGACCATGCCATTCGCCTTCTCAAAATCCAATTTCAAGATTATAATGCTTTGCTTTTTTTCTTTTCACATCTTCCACCAGCCCATTGGTCACTGAAACTCCATCTAATATTTGTCTCCCCCCCCACACACAAAAGCCATCTGGTTTGGTGATATAATTACATCCAAGACTAGACTTATCCTTATAGCCAGCACTTTTGCCAACACTTTGTACATACACCCAATTAAAGATATAGGTCTATAATCCTCTGTTGTCAAGGGGCACTTCTTTTTTGCTATAAGGGTAATGTGGGATGCATTCCCTCTAACTATCTTTTCATGATCATGGAATTTAGAGAAGAACCGTAAGATATTTGGTTTTATCAGTGGTAGGAAGTTCTTGATGAATCTGAAATTTATCCCGTTCGGACCTAGGCTCTTTGCACTGCCAGACTGCTTGATGGCCAAGATTAACTTTGTTTCCTTAAAATGTTTCACCATTGTCTCATGTTCTGCTTGAGTCAATTTTTCAAAATGGATTCTATCAAATTTTGGCCTACTGCGGCAAGTTTTCTTTGAAGTGATTTTTGAAACTTTCTTTAACCTATTGGACCACTTGAAACCACCTTCCTTAATTCCACACCCCTATGATGCAGCCCCTTTTTCTATTTCTTTCCAGCTAACAATGGTAAAACTTTGTGTTTGCATCCCTTTGTCTTATCCAGTTTAATATTGCTTTCTGAAAGTACACACTCTCCTGGTGCATTGCCAATTCTTGTATTCTTATCCATGTTTCTACTGCTATATCAGACTCTTCTGTGGACAAACTGTCTTCCTCAGCTTTTACTTCTAGTTCTCTCAGTTTTCTTTTAAGCTCTTCCAGCCTATTTATCTGATTTCCCACTCTCATTAGATTCCAATTCTTGACGTCAGATTTTAATCTCTTTGGCTTCTCTTTGAGTATGAAAGATCCCCATTCGCCTTCCAATGTTTCACTCCATGATTTATCCACTACTACTTTATACTTTTGCATAGATAGCCAACTATCTAATACTTTAAATGGCTTCGGTCCCCAATTAAAATGTTGGTCCTGCAATGCTACCAGACAATGATCAGAATAGCCCTTTTCAAGTCCAATTTGTATCCATTGGTTAGTTTGTCCCATCCACACCTCATTCAGCAAGAACCTGTTCAACCTGCTCATTGCTCTCAAGCGTTTTGAGTAACATGTGCATCTTATTTTTGCCATTGGTAGGTTTATGAGGTGGTTTCCTTCAACAAGTTTCCTAAATTCCGATCTCTATCTGTTATAGTTTTTAGAGCTTCTCCCCTTTCTCTCAGATCTATCTAGGAAAGCGTCATAATTACCCATCAAGCACTATTTATCATTCTCTAGTCCCCTCACATCCTGCTGAATTGCGTCCCACTACTCACACCTTTTATCAATGTCTGCATCAGCATAAATATTTACCATATGAAATTTCTCTTCTTATCCATCCCAAATCCCTGTTAATCCCAAAACACCCTCCTCATCCCACATATCTACCCGATTAAATTTCTTCTTGTTCCAGATGCAAAGTTGTCCAGCTGTCAATTCAATTGATCCTTTGTAGGTCCAATCAAACTCTTCATCATACCACAATGATGCACATGTTTTTTTATCAATGAATTCTCTTTTTGTCTCTTGAAAATACACAAAATCTACTTTCATGTTCCTCAGCAGTTCTCTCATCGTTCTTCTCTTTGGACTCCCCCAATCCTCTAATATTATAGGTTACTAAAATGAATGCGATAAGCTTCTACCACCACTGCTACACCCCTTTTGTTGTTTCTTAGGAGTTGTATCAACATCCCTACTTCCAATTACCAGTTCCTTCTTCACAGCCTTTTCAGTTCCTTCTTCAAACATTAATCCCGATTTTCCTCCAAAGTTGATGATCTCCTCGGCTTCCAACCTCAAGTGTCTGTTATTCGTCGCCACAATATGGTTGTCAAATATATTGGCAGAAACCATCATCCCTACCGATCTGTGAACTTCCTATGTTACTCTCGCACACTTGATTGCTCAATGATCTGAGCCCATACTTGTTTTCTAATGCAACACTTTTGATGTACTGAATATGGTCCTCAACTTCCATTCTTATGAATGCATTCTTAAGTTCCTGTGCTATTGACCGTCTCTTTTTCTGTTCTCCTTTTGTTTTTTGATTTCTCCCTTCCATTTGATCACCACTAATCTGTACCTCACTTCCCAAACTTTCGGTTCTTTCCTTCTTTTCCTTATACTTTTCCATTTTCCTTTGCAACTCCCTTTCGTTTTCCACCACGGCTTGATAACTATATAGGACTTCTTGTTCAAATGTTGCAAATATAATGCTATATAGCTATTTTCTGAATGTATGTTCCCTTTTCTCATCTTCCTTGTCCCCATTTTGCTTTTCAAGTTTGTCCTTCATGTTACTCTGCATCTATCCATCACTACCATCCTTGCCTTCCCCTTCCCATTGGTTGTAGTTAACTGGTAGTCCCCTGGTGGGCCACCATTAAACGTCCCTTTTCTCTGTCCCCCTCTTTTCAGTACTTATCTACTTCTAACTTTTATTTTGGATTTCCACGCTTTCTTCAACCCTTGTTTGGTCCTGTTCCTTACTCTTGTTTCCCAGATAATCTACCTATGAGCCTGCCTCCTCCACCACTTCCATCATCAATTCCTTATTACCATTATCCTCGCCTCATTCTGAAGCTTCCTCATTAGTTGCGGTATATTTACTGTCAGTATCCGAGGTGAACTCACTGACCACTAGATCCTCATCTTCCTTTAACCTGCCCCCCGACTCTTATATCATTTCTATTTTGTAAATCTCCCCCTCTAGGTTGATGTTCATCTCCTGATCAATTTTCATTTTTGCTGCTGTTTGGATCAGTACTTAGGTTACTCCTATGTGATCACTATCCTCATTCTACCTGCTATTAACCTCAATACTTCCATAGTTTACATCTCCAGTGGTAATCCAAATATCTTGATGCATGCCTATCTAGTAGTTATGACTCGATGGTTTTCCCATGTATTGAGGTCAATACATTTCCATTTCCCATCAAGCTTACTTTGATCTTTAGATATCCCCCTCTCCTTAATTGAAACTCCAGTTCCTTACATCCTACTGAATCTTAGCCATTACTTGTTGGTCTATCTTTTATGTATATACAGGGTAGTTATCTCTGGGAATTCTTTGTCCACCATCTCTCTTCCTCTGTTTGCAATGTTCCCATTAGTAACCACATCCACATAACTCCTTTCCATTCATCGGCTTGGTTGTTTGATAACTTACTGCTGGGGAATTTTGTTACATCCTGTTGTGGTTGCCTTCTGAGTGCTTACTTTGGAATACTTAGCCACATTAACAACCAACTTGTAGGACCCAATCCATATATTATTCAGTTTATTTAGGAGAATACCCTCATCTTCCATCTTCAAGAATTTCATAAATCCAAACTGTCTTCCCAATTTTGACACTTTACGCAGAACATAAACATCAGTTGCCTTGCCTTGCAGTTGAAAACATGCCATCTCGCTTCCTAGCCCCAATCTGGTGGGAAGTTAGTGAAATAGAATGAGATTTCCTCTACTTCTTTGATGCTTGGATGCTTCTCCTGCCCCTTTTTGTAGACGGTGCCCATTAGACGACTTTGTCTCTCATCTGCCTCAATTCTACCGTTCCTTACTAGTTCGAGCTCCTAGATTGGGTACTTTAGATTTGGGTATGGGTCGAATGTTTGTTTTTTCCTAATCTTGTCTCTTCTATAAGTTTGGTCATTCAAAACGGACGCACATTTGTGTGTTCCGGCATTGGATCCTAGGGTTTTATTCTATCTAGTGTTTGGTCGGTTGTGTGGAGAATAGGGTTGTGGATACGGAGGGAAAACCCCAGCCTCCAGAGATCTCTAGGACCGGAGCGACATTAATTCGACCTAATCCTGGCTCTACATCCTACGATTATGTGGATTTGGTGTAGGATTGGAGTATCCATTTGGGCGAGTTCATGGTTGCTATCATGCGCTGAAGAGAAAAATGATGGGGTTGGGTTGGGTTGGTAGGGTGCTTCCTTTAGAGTTCCAAACTTTTGCTTTCAAAATAAGGTTGAGAAGCTTGTTACATCATATCCAAACCGTAATTTAGTTAGGAATATACTAGGTACGTTGTGTTGTTGTATTAAACTTGTTATGCCATAGTAAAGACCACTAGACAGATGGGTAAGAGTCAACAGTAATGGATCTATCCTAGTCAAGAAAGCTGGGTATGGAGGTTTGGGGGAGGATTTTTTTTTAGAGATGAGTTGGAGAAGTTGAAATGGCAAACAACCACAAAATGCGTTAGTAGATAAGTTGGCATGTATGGGTAGAGATACCAAAGGAACGTCATACTTTGCATATGGATGAGTACTGTCACACAAAGCACAAGAAGTCTTAAGGCCTCAACTCTTGCACTTCAAGACTGAGGATGCAAGAAAAAAGGATGAGGGTGAAAGAGAAATTAGCTGAAGGGTTGGCCAACTGAGACAAGATATGTAGTCACAATAACTCATACTTTTAATAGTTTCTGATTCGAGATGCATGAGGATTATGATTACAACTATGTATAATCTAAATACCATAATGTCATGGTTACTATTCTAAAATATTCTATGTTAGTGTTTGTTGTAGACAACGTTTATTATAAATTGTTTCCTTCAACAACGTTACAACAATGTTACGTTGTTTTAGACAACATTTTTTTTATGAAAACATTGTCTACAATAACAATAATTTTAATAACAATAATAGCTAATCAAGTTCTTAACATAATAATAACATAAGAATCTAAATAAATATACTTATCAAAAAAAGAATCTAAATAAATAGTTAATTTAGAATAAATTAGCAAGAAATAACTCTATTGAAAATCATTTTAATGTGTGGCACAACATCTCTTCAACTCCTACAAGAGAACACTTAGCTTTATTAATCTAGTGTTATATACAGCACCACCGGTTCTATCAAAATCTTTTGTAGAAAAACAACAAGCTTTAGAAATGGCAATCTAAGTTTTATAATAATAAAAAAATTGTAGCACAATAAGACCCTGTTTTGCGCAGACTTTCTTCTACTTCTTCTTCTACTACTTCTTCTACTACTTGTTCTTATTTTTAGAAGGAGAGGTGTTTTGCGCAAGTACTTAAAAGATAA
>JAOWBN010232110.1:0-12534 GCA_028565015.1 Pinguicula moranensis
CCCTTCACCCACTGACTCCGCGAATTCTGATACAGTATAGATTCACGAGTGTTCAGCTCACGTTGTAAATTCTCCCACGCTGCACTGTGCTTAGTTGCTTGCTTATGCGTTAAGTCTGCGTGCTCAGCCTAGACTCCCATAAATCCGACTTTTGATTAGCTTCTTTTATTGCAAGATCAGTGTCAGCCTTGTTTGTTGCTTTCCACTCACGTATCTAGCGTGAATATGCTTGATTTTGTTATGCAGGAGGAAAATACGTTGCCCCATCATTGTCACATTGTTCCATTCCAGTACAATCAATGATTTAAATCCGCCTGATCAAGCCAATAATCAAAAAGGACAATAGGTCTATGTTCGAGAACAAAATGATCCAGTGCCAATTGCTGTAAGTGCGGCCCATGCTCCAACTCCAACCACCATTTCAATAACCAAAATTTGTCTATCTGACTAGCTCGTGTACCAAGTTTATTTAGCCAAGTGAACTTATGGTGCTGAATAGGAAGATCGATCAGCCCCAAATCCGTTATGAAAGCATCAAGTTCTATCATCTACAAAGATCATAAGTAGCAATCAAAAACGTTAAAGTCGCCACTCACACACCAAGTCAAATGATTGTTTTGACATATGTGCTGCGATAGAACCGTTCACAATACTTGCTCGAGCCAAAAATCATGATGAACAAACATTGCATATAAAACCTTCAATATTCCCTTGACACCAATGCTCTTTTTCGCCAACGCTCCCTCCTCCTACCATTTTGATTCCATCATAAACGCTCTCGGATCCCAAATAGTGAAGATTGTGCTAGATGCCCGAGTTGAAACTTTGCATGCAAAATTAAAATAAGAACTCCGCCACCATCTCTCATAAAACTGCCTACTAATCAACTCTTTCTTGGTTTCTTGTAAACAAAGCACATTTACCGAGCTTACACGCAGCAACGTCCGCACTTCCTGACATTTTGATGATTTCCCCAATCCTCGAATATTAAAAGATACCATTTGCATAAAAACTTCGTCAGTCACAACATTAGCCGTCCCTTCGATTATAGTCGTTGATCTCTGGTCTTTCGTTCAACAATTTCACTCAATATTGTCATACGAGGAACCACACACTCAAAATCGAGTCACTCACCAGTTTCCAAGATTTCTCTAGCCTACTATAACTCGGTTGCACCTCCAATGTGACAGTAGCCAAAGTATCATATTCCACCCCAGCAACTCTTTGCTGTTTCACACACTTCACTCTCCACAAACTATCTCCTCTTGTTTTGAACTCGGGCCTGCACTTGATCGCTGTACAACGCGTGCAATAGCAAACTCCCGCCATTTTGCATGAGATAATTGTTTAAGCGTTATACTTCTTGGCTACAATGGGCGGATCTCAAACGGGTTCGGGCTTAACGATTATTGCTCTTGGCGAGGTAGCATCATTAATTTCATTGTTTGGCCCAGTTAGCTGACTCCGTCAATCCCCAACCCATTACACCTTTTCCCCTCCACGTTCCAGATTGTAACTACAGTAGGAAATCTGCGGTATGAATGTGAGCTGGCGAGCATTCAAAATTGGGCTTCTCTATATCACGTTGATCATCCAAATTTAAATTGCCCATATCACGCTGATCGGCCAAAAGTTTTAGAGCCTTCCATTTTGGTTTCCAGACATAACTAACATTGTTTCCTTGTGCCAATGCCGGCAAATGACCAACCTTGTATACATTCCCATTATCCTAGTTATCCACCAGCCACCTCCACTACCTCCAATGATTGCAGGAGGTTATCCGCAAATAGTTGAATCCAAAAACTTGACGGAACGCCAAATGCTCCACCAGTATCCGACCTGATTGAGATTTGGACATGTCAAACTTAATCAATTTACCTATTCAAGGTGGAACATATTCATATAATCTAGAACACCAACAAGCTGGCGGAGAACCGCGTATGCACAACCAACTCCGGCGTATGCGACATTCTAGAGCCTCACTCCATGGCACAAATCTAATCAGTCACTCAGGACCAAGCCCTCCTTGTGAAGGTGTACGGCACTGTTGGATTGATATATACAATTAATTAATTCATTTAATTAATTGATTGAACCTAAAGCCCACTTAACCACAACTTCGTCTAACTATCAACTTAAATCTCTATATAGGCTGTGCCTACAGATTGAAATATACACAGAGTCGCTCACAACTCTCATGCGTTGAAAACTAGAAAAACATAAGTTTTCTTTCTACTTGTTCCCAATCACCCTCGGTAGGAGATTTGATTCGTGGATTCTAAAGAGACTTTTATAGCCTCTTCAACGTGATTATTTTAGTCCCGGACATTATGATCCAGATACGCTTCCACATCCATCTGGTATTGAATATTCGTTTTCATTATATTCGTTCTTTTGATTTAAATCTGTTCTATAGTCTACAGTGGTATCGGAGCCGATCTCAGATCTAATTTAGTTCGCTGTAATTTTATCCATTAAATTTTGTAATTAATTTGAATCGTTCATATTAATCAGTTTCTAATCCGTTGTTTTCTCGTTATTTTTTTCCGGTCGAAACTGCGAAACGCCGTTGTCAGCGCCGTCGACGCCAGAGAAACAGCCGCAAAATTGCATGACGGCACGTGGCTGTCACGCGCCACGTGACACAACAAATCTGGCACGACGACGCGTGTGAGTCATGCACCGCGCCAGATCTGCGCATTCGTCGCACCGTCGCGGAAGACGCACGCGTTCGTCGCGCCACTGCAGCACGTTCATCGCGCTGGCGCCGTGAAATCGTCGCCAGCGACCATCAGAAAGATCGTGGGTGGCGAGTGCAGTTCACGCGCCACCACCACGGTGCAAAATGGCACGTAGACCATGGGAATAATTGTAAAATATAATTCGAGACAAATGAAACGAGAACTTCTTGTATTGTTTCTAATATATTGTGAATGATTCTTATTCATTACAACTCATGTATTTATAGTACGAATTAACGCTACGAATAACAATAAGGTCGCTTTCGTCTTTTCTTCTTTCGGCTTGTCTGCTGCTTTTCCTTTCGGCCTGTCTGCCACGCCTCACGACTTTGGCTAAAGGAGATGTCAACTCATTCATCTTTTCCACGTGTAATAATGATCCAACAACAAGTTTCTGCCAATTCTTTAAGCTTCATCTGCATTTGCCTATTGTCCTTTGGTTAGTCTCTTCTTTCCTTTCTTTCTATTCTATAGAAGGCAAAATAGCAAGACAAAAACAGAGAAAAAAATAAAACAGAGACGAATTGAAAGGAAGCTTGAAGAAAATAGGAAAGACAAAGTGGGAGCAGCGAGCCCCTTTAGTGATTTCGGCTTTGACTGTGTAAGGTCAATGTTAATGATATGAGAGGTAGAGTTTAGCTGCTGAAAGAAACTAGAAACAAAAAGATGTAATTTAGAGATAGATGTTGAGATGTGGGAAGAAACCAGAAACCAGATGGATATGAGTGAGTTAGATTGGAGAGATATATGATGCGCAGAGAAGAACATGATCAATTTTCAGAAGGGAAGAAAACCTGGTGCTCTGATACCATGAAGATTTTCTGCATTGACAACCAAGCTTGAATCCAAGCTTGGTTGAAGGAAATTTAACTGAAGGAATAAGGCATTTGAGCTAAACTCTTGCTGCTTGAATGATTATTCATACACAAATTGCTTTGTTATATAAAGCATAGTTTGTATAGATGATTGAGTAGCCTAACAACTAGACTACATTTCCTATCTTATCTTGTAGCCGAAAGTACTCACCTCCTTAACTCTTGGTGTTTGATCAGCTTTGCACGCGTGATCTTCTGATTTTGGTCAACAATGGAGAGCCGTGGGCCATCACTAGGCTGGACTGGATAGTCACAATAATGGCCTGTGGCCCAACAGTTGGGAAAATGGAAATGGAGAATATTAAATCTACAAGAGCAGTTACTTATCAGTATACTCTTGCAAAGATATGGAGACAGCGCCGTAACTTTAACTTATTAGATATCAAGAAGGCAAAGCTGCTCCCAATGGTGGAAGAATCTTCATACCTTGATAAAAAGAGCAAACTGATCCGTGGTAAACACAATAAGATGCACAAAAAATGGCCTCACTACAAGATTTTGGGAAGATCGTTGGGTTGGCTGATAGAGCTTACAACTGGAATATCCCAACCTATACCGCTGACTCTAGATCCAGAGGAATACATAATACAAAAAGGGAAAATGGTAGATAGGATGTGGGAATGGCAGTAGACTGGACCACAAAGCTCACACACGAGGAATCATATGAATGGGAAAGTTTAAAATCTCTGTTATTAGCTTCTTTCACACCACAGAATGGGGAAGATAGATGCGAATGGATCCTAGAGAAAAAAAGGCGTATACTCAACAAAGTTGGCTTATGTGCAAACAACCCAAAGCCAGCCCTTGTCTACTATGCAACTAATACTCGGACAAATATGGAGCTCAAATATCCATATTAAATTAGCAGCTTTTTGGATGGAGAGTTCTTTAAAATCTCATCCCATCCATGCAAAGTCTAATAGACCGGGGAATCCCAATATCACAAGAGGACATGCAGTGCAAGCTATGTTCTAAGACCATAAAGACAACAACTCGTCTCTTTGCAACATGTCCAAAGATAGTTGAATTGTGATATGAATTCTATGTGTGGACCAGTGTTACCTTCATAATCAATGATTGCCCAGAATCCAACTTCGAATCTCATATGGCCATCAACAAAAATAGGCAAGCATCGGAAAGATGGTATTTGTGGCTAAGTATGATTTAGGAGATCTGGTGCCACATAAACAGATTAAGATTTGAGAATTCTAAGAGCGCTCATACAAAGGAGATAATTGAGAAGGTAAAGTTTCAATCTGGCATTGTGTTTACCTACCGTCAGCTCCAAGAGACAACTTGGACTCACAAAATGTACTTGCACCAAAATAGCAATTTATTGAATTTTATTTGTTTCCATTTTCTAGATTAGCATCAACGGACCTATTTTGTAAACTAGATTAAAACTATGAAAACATGAATGAAAACTCACCTTGGTCAATGAAAAAAACACTAATGGCTTCTTCTTCTTTCATGTTTCTCACAAAAATCGCCCAACCTCCATGGACGTTATGTTCGGTTGTCATGGTGTTAGAGCCACTCTAATGGATTCAAATGCCTCAGTTCGATCCCATTAGCCGCCTTCTTCTCTCTATTTTCTATTAACATCTCAGGCCTCCCAACTTCCACATCTCTTCTCTGATTTTCCTCATCCGTTCAGTCTTCCAACTTCATACTCAGCCCGTTCCTCACATTGTCCAGACCTAAATTCTCTCTGCTTATGCACTCAATTCCTGCTAAGCAAACAAAAACCACCCGGTTCTAAATGTTTCTTACAAGACCCATCTAAACTTCCTCTTCCTACCCCTCAAGATCATGGCTTTACCAAATCCCATTTCTCTTCCAGCCCTCCCTCTGCTATCTTTCCATTCTCTGAGTAAAATCCCATCTAGTCACTGTTAAACTCACAGTGACCAACTCTCTCTTTTGACACATTCAGCTTCGCCACTTGTTCCAAAATCATAGCCTTCTTGGCTATGTAGATGGTTCCAAAGTTGAACCCTTAGAGCAGGATCCCACAAATCCAGACAAGCCGCATCCGATTTATGCTATATGGCAGGCTATTGACCAACGCCTCTACTCCTTGTTCATCTCCTCCTTCACAGACAAGGTCCACGGGGTCATTGCCAGCAAATTGACAGACAGAGAAGTCTGGTTGACGTTGGAGCAAGAATTTTGCTACTCTGGTCCCTCACACGAGCTTGATATCCTGGACGACATTTCCAGTAAAGACTATGCTCGACATTTCCTATTGATCTGCGACTATCTCACTTCACTTGACTGTTGGACCCGCTTGACCAAAGTCACTAGTTCCTCTGTGATCTCGACTCAAACTTTACTGCCTTCGACGAATCTCATCTATCTCAAGACTCCCTACCTTTGGTCCGCGACATTATCGCTACGGATGAGAATTTCTAGGCGCTCTACCATCGCATCGTGCCTAATGTCACACCTCCAACTATTTCATTTGCGGTGTCTGTTGCCTTGCCGTCCCCGACGCCAGCTCCTCTTCATCCGACTCCTCCTGGCCGTGTCTTGGCCTCAATTTCAGCTTTTGGACCTAGCTTTACTCCAGTTGTCGCCTTGGGTATGCCTCAAATGTATGCCTCCCCCCGCCTGGTCTACCAGCCCGCTGCCTTATTTCTTGCTGCCAGTACTATTCTCTACTCTCGGCCAATTCCATCACGGTGGTGAATTTTTACGTGGTCATGGTTGCAGAATTCGAGAGACCAGATGCCAGGTTGCAAAATTCGAGAGCCCGAATGCCAAATTAATCGGGAGTAAGACCATTATGCGGATGCATGTTGCTCCCGCTATTCTTCTTTAACCTTCGTTGGTGTGATCGCTCAAGCCCACGTCGTCGCCGTGGCTTCCCTGCTTGCTCCAGTATCTATTGTCGGACATGGATTTGGTTGTTTTTCGTCTCCTGTTGTTCCTTACTCTGGATCGATCAATTGGGCGGCTCCATCTAATGTTAATTATTATGGCCCTCATTATTATGGGCCATCGCACAATTTGGTCCAACTCAGTGGTAAGTCTTATTCCAAGCCTCCTGCCTCAGCCTAGACTGCAAACAAGTTTATTATGGTGGACCTTCCTTTGGGGCTTCTACCTTGGACCAATCTGGCAGACAATTTCAATTTAGCGGACGATTTTTTTGAGCCTCTTGCCTCGACCTAACTTGACAGTCATCTTAAATTTATTGGATAGTTTTTTGGGCCTCTTGCCCCAGCCTAGCTTGGCAGAAATTATTTTGGGTCGTCAAATACTCAGGCCCACTCAACCGTCATTTCCCCTACTGGGCCTACTTCTGCACATGGATTGATGTCTCCTTCTGGGCCTTTGATACAATTTGAGTTTGTTGCTACTGTTTTTCTAGGTTCTCTGGTGTACCACATCTTTCTTGGCTTATTGGACAGGCCTCAACTGGGGGCCTTTCAGTGGGCAGTTTCTCCAGGCTCCCCTCTTATTGCTTTGAATAGCCCATAGTCATTTTATGTTTCCTGAACTTCTCGGCCATTTTCCTTCTCCGATCACAACACATGCTGAACTTTATGGCTCTTAAGTCTCTAATTGGTATATAGATACGGGTGCTTCTGCTCCACATGACCTCTTCCCCATTTACTCTTGATCAGGCTATTCTTATACGAGTAAGGCATGTGTTATTATTGGTAATGACACCCCTTTATACATTACTCATGTTGGTACTATTTCTTCTACTTCCTCTGAACCTTTATTAGATGTTCTTGTAGTTCTACTCAAACTATTTTTTTGTCTTTTAGTAAATTGACCTCTGATTTCTTCCTTGCCATTACCTTTGTTGATAATTATTTTGTCGTTCAGATCCGTCGCATGGGATAGGTGGTATCCACTAACTGACGTGATGGCAATCTTTATGTGCTCGAATGCAACATCTCGATTTTGGCCTCTTCCCTTTCAACTTGTTAGTTTCGAAGTTTCTTTAATTTGTGGCATGCTAGACTAGGTCACAAATAATATACTATTGTGTCTTTGTTAAGTCATCAAAGTCGTATTTTGCTTATTTCACCCCCCCTCCCCACCTGTGTATTTCATGTGAAATGGTCAAGAGTTATAACTTACTTTTTGTACTAAGTGACGTGACTCTCGGTCGCTTGCTTTAATACATTGTGATCTTTGGGAGTCTTCCATTAATTTATCTTTGCATGACTATCGTTATTATGTTATTTTTATTGATGATTATCCTCGTTTCACATGATTTTATCCTTTGAAAAATAAGTCTGATTTCTCTGACAATTATCACTTTCATGCATTGCTGAAAAGTACTCTCCCCACCTATTCGAAAATTTCAGATTGATGGTGACACCGAGTTTACTAGCCATCATTTTCAACCACATATTCGCACCCATGACATTCATCATCAGATATATTGTCCTTACACTTCTGCTAAAAATGCATGTACTACGAGAAAACATTGTCATTTTATTGAAATAGGCCCTACTCTTCTTGTCCACTCTCAGGCTCCTCTCACCTACTGGGTATATGCGTTCAGTATCGTGGCCTACATCATTAACCATTTGCCATCACCTCTCCTGATATATATCTCTAAATTTGAATCGCTTTATGAGTCTTCTCCCAATTATGATCACTTTTATTCATTTGGTTGTTGTATTTTTCCTTGCTGGAAAGATTATGCTCCCCATAAGCGTTCTCCTTGTAGTGTTCCTTGTGTCTTCCTTCATTACAACTCCTCTCATAGGGGCTTTTACTGTCTTCATCTTTCTTCTTCTCATCTATATATTTTTCGTTATGCTCGCTTTGATGAGATTTGCTCTCCTTTCCACAATTCTTCTCCTCTTACCTCTCTTTGATCTCGATATATTCTTTTATATTGAACCCCCTGATATTGCTTAATCCTTACTTGTTCCTTCCCCATCTCTTTGTAATCTTTTTGCCTTGCCCTATGATATTCCTTCATCATCCCAATCTGTCTCTTCGTCCTATGAGGCCGTTCCCTTTGCTCGTTCTCTTCCCATTGAGAATGTTCATTTTGACTCTTCCCCTTCTCTTATTTCTCCCACTATAGTTGCTCTCATCACATGATTACTTGTGTCAAAACTGGAGTGTTTCGCCCTTGTATTATTGCTGATTATTGTGACTTTATCCCTCTACATTACTTTTTGTTCTTTTGGCTTCCACATAGCCTCGTGGTTTCAGGTATGCTGCCAAGCATCCTGGTTGGATTTCTGCAATGGACGAGGAGATTAATGCGCTTGATCAAAATCACATTTAGAATCTCGTTCATTGTCCTCCTCATGCTAATGTTTTTGGTTCCAAATGATTTTTTTGGACTAAGTATCTCCCCAAAGTTTCCGTGGAGCGTATCAAGGCTCGTCTTTCTTCTCGTGGCTTCACTCATGTCCCAAAGATTGATATTTTGACATATTCAATTTTGTTGTTAAGATTACCACTATTTGGCCTCTTGTTATTTCTCGTGGCTGGTCTTTTCGTCAGCTAGATATGAAGAATGCCTTTCTGAATGGCTATTTGATTGAGAACGTTTATATGGAACAATCCCTGGGCTATGTTAATCCCCTGTGTCCTGACCATGTTTGTCATCTCAAGAAGGCTATTTATGGCCTCAAGCAAGCATCTCATGCCTGGTTTGAGCGTTTTAGCTCATTTCTTGGCACACTTGGCTTGTCATGCTATCGTGTTGGCACATCGCTGTTTGTCTTTGCTTGTGACTCTACTACCCTCTACTTATTTCTATATGTAGATGATATTATTATCATCGATAGTAGTGATTCTATGCTAGATCGCTTTGTTCGTCGTCTTCATACTGAGTTTGCTCTCATGGATCTTGGCTTTCTCACTTATTTTCTTAATTTTTAGGCTTTTTCATGGATGAAGGGTTATTCCTTCGTCAGTTCAAGTATGTTCGTGATGTTCTTGCCTGTGCTCAGCTCCTAGATAGTAAGACTATCAGCACACCCATGTTGGTTTCCAAGTATCTTTTTTCGAATGATGATCCTCTTGTTGATCTGACTATGTATCGCTCTCTCGTCGATGTTCTTCAATATCTCCATTACCTATATAGAAATATCTTATGCTATCAACTCTGTTAGTAAGTATATGCAGGTTTCCATTGAGTTACATCTCCAGGCCGTTAAGAGGATTCTTCGCTATGTGGTTTTGCGTTTTCATGCTTCATGAGATCTTAATTTTGTGGTTGCCTACTTCGATGCTGATTGGGCGGGTTGTCTCGATACTTACCGATCCACCTCCGACTTTTCTATTTTTCTTTGCAGTAATTTGGTTTCTTGGAGTGCGAAGAAGAAGCCCACTGTCTCCCGTTCTAACTGCGTGTTCGAGTATTGTGCTCCGTACACTACTGCTACTGAAGTGTTATGACTCACGTATTTGTTCCATGATCTTGGAGTTTCCTCGCATCGTCCTCTGGTGCTTCTGTGTGATAACACAAGTGTTGTCTTCTTCAGCACAAACACAATTTTCCATAAGTGGGTTAAACATGTGGAGCTTGATTATCATTTTATTCGCGAGCAAGTTCTTGCAGACACCCTCCACACTCAATTCATTCCATATAAATTTCAAATTGCGGATCTCTTCACCAAGAGCATGTCTCATGAGTTGTTTGAGTTCTTTCATTCCAAGTTTCACGTAGTTTTCAATCCTACGTTCAGCTTGTAGGGACAGTTGATCTATAATTAGCTCCAACAAATAACTTGGACTCACAAATTGTGCAATCCCCAGACTTGCACCAAAATAGTAACCTTGTAGCGTATGTCGAATTTGATTTGTTTTCATTTTTTAGATTAGCATCAACGGACATATTTTTTAAACTAAATTAAAACATGAAAACATGAATGAGAACTTGCCTCGTTTAAGAGCTCTAATGGCTTCTTCTTCTTTCATCTTCCTCACCAAAAACTCCCAACCTCCATGGTCGTTATGCCCGGTTGTCACACTAGATACAAACTCATGAGAAGACACAGACTGGTCAAAGCTACAGAAAATGGAGACACTCACTGGTCGACTGTGGCTAAATCCTAATTTGATGTGCCTATCGTCGAAAAATCTTTGTAATTAATGGCAGACCCAAATTGGGGGACTGGTGCAATTCTTTCTATTTATGAAATAAAGTTAACTTATCTTAAAAAAATTGAAAATTGTTTACTTTTTTATTTTCACTAATTTTTTTTCCCAACTATTTATATGTGTGTGATCTTATTTGTTTCTCATTTCTAAAAAGAAATACGTAAAATTCCACTATTCTATCATCTATATAAGATCCTTGCGCTCCATGATGTCAAATACACATCTAATTGCAAACGTATATGACCAAAGTTCCAAGACTCCTTGTCCCCTCTTTCTTTCTTTATCTTGTCTTACTTATTTACAAGTACATTAACTTCTCCAGAGATGCACACTTCCATTCCATCATCATTATATCTGCCTCGCCCAAAACATCCTCCAACAGCCATATTTGGTACTTGAACTCCCTTCACTCGATATCAATGGAGGCAGAACCTCCTAACTGGTGCAACTCTGACAGCCGCCCTACTCTAAACCATATAGCATTTACCGGATTATCTCTCTTTGAACTTATTTAACAAACATGTGGTGGCACCGATTTTTGAGATTGGTGGTCATGAAACCAGTGTGAAATCACCTCTGCTGTTATGTCTGACTACAATAATAAAGGATATGTACTCTCAATGGTCCCGGGGAACGGGAGCAGGCTAGATATGGAGCCAGCTCGGTTCCAATTACCGTTTCCCCCAATCTAAAAGCTTGCTCCATAAACATTTCCGATGTAATCCATAACTTTTGGCCTTTCTGGAAATCGGAAAAAGCAATTGAAAATTTAGTCTGTTGGGTACTGTAGTGTGCCAAATTGTTGATGTTCGATATTGTTGGATTAATTAGATTAATTAATTTGATGTTCGTTTCCGGTTCACGACGTCCGTCCCGCTGCTGCTGTCCCGCTGCCGCTGTCCCGCTGCCGCTAGCCACGCGCCGCCAAACCACCGCGCATACGGCGCGTCATCAACCGGAATCAAAGCCGGAAACCGATTCCTGTGTTTTCGCTGACGTTTTTTCGCCGAAAACCGACTTCGGGGCGGCGCGTGTTCGTCACACGCCACCAAACCGTCGCCGAAATTCGCGAAAACAACGCGAATCACGGCGCCTGGCACTGGAAAACCAACCCCTTGCACGGATGACGGCAAACGAAAATAAAAACATGGCGGACGGCCGGCAGATCTACACCTTTTTTGCGAAAAATGAATGACCGACAGAGCGCGGCGACGGGCGGCGAATGCACCGTAAACACGGTGACAACCACGGGAACAGAAAGATCTCAACGAGATCTCCCAAGGATAGCAACGGATCGCACGAATCGCACGATCCAGAGGTAACAATCTCATCCAGAGAAACTCGTCGAAACCCTAAAAATTGGTTATATATATATTTTCATTTTATATATATGTATAATTAATAAAAAAAATCGAAAACGAGTGGGTCGGTCTCGCCAACCGACCCGCTGCCCCAATTCGCTGGAATAAGACCAGCGAGTTTTTTGGAATTGGGCCACTGTTTGGCCCAATTCCAAATCTGCAAACTGGGTCACACAAGTGGCCCAATCCGTTATTTATTTATTTATTCATGCGTTAAATAATTATAGTATGCACGAATTATGAATTAAATTTTAATTTGTTAAGTGCTTTTAAATATTAATTTCTAGTATGCATATTTAGGATATAATTTGTTATGCTTAGTGCAATTAATTTAAATCCTTCTTAGAATGCATGAATTAGGAATTGATTTTAATTTTTTTAAGTGCTTTTAAATATTTAATTTCTAGTATGCATGATTCGAATTTAATTTATTATGCTTAGTGCAATTAATTTAAATTCTTA
>JAOWBN010232121.1:0-12534 GCA_028565015.1 Pinguicula moranensis
AAAATAACTCATCAATCTCGTAGTTCGAGGTTCTTAAAAGCCAATTATAATTTTAAGAAGGTTGCGCAAAACGAGCCCTTAATCATTAATAGATAACAGACAGTCGATTGTCCGCCATTACCAAACGCTAGATGTCTTTAACTGACAAAATCCCGACTATAGTACCAAACAACGGGGTACGCGTTCTGGACGAATTTAATCCCACAATGGTCCAGATAGCTGGAAAGAGATATTTAGCTGGAAAAAAAAAAGAGGAAAAAAACTATGGATACAAAAAAGTCAAATGTAGAAGGATAGAAGAAGGTATCCCGTTAGCCTGCCGGGTCTGTCAATTAGGCCTGGGCCGTTTATACGAACTTTTCATTAAGTTTAAATACAAACTCCATTGCAATCTTGGGCCCATTATCGTTGGGCAGGAAAATATTGCGCCATTATCCTCAAGATTTAGCCAATGGCCCAAAACAAAAGAGAAACAGAAAAGAAAATGAAATAAAATTCTTAGTCTACATACTAGAAATACACATTAACCATACACCATATTATAAAGCATAGCTCACCGCACATTGACTTGATCCCTATACAATATTGCAGCATTGTGATAAATGAAAATCCATGACACTTCCAAGAAAACTGCAACTCTCCGGTTCAGAAAAACTCATCAAAGTTTCAAGTTAAGATCGGGAATGGCAGATGAACCTGTCCTCAGAGTTGGAGTCATCACAAAATTTATATTTGAGCCTTGTCCGGAGCTCAGGGCAAGATTTTCCGGCAGCCCCTCAACTTGACGAAAGCTTCCGGCCCATGAAAGCTCGGATTCATCACAGTCCATGTACAGTGGCAGACCTAAATAGCCCTGATCAAGAAACCTGGCTCCACCTCCAGTGCCATGCATAGTAGGCCTCTCTGATGTTTGAACAAGTTGGTGGTGCATTGAACCATGAGCTTCAATGCCAAGAGAGCGGAATGAGGATCCGTACAGCGGGAGGGATGCCAAACTAGCGTAGCGTTCGGAGAACACGCCCATTCGCATGGCCCTTTTGGCTAGTGACCTCTCCCTTTTGTGTGCATTCTGGTGCCCGCCCAATGCTTGGGAACTGTAGAACTTACGCCTGCAGTAGTTGCACGAGAAAACTCGGGAAGCCTGTGGAGGAGGAGGGTCTGCTGCAGTTGAGGCCTCGCCGGAGCATTTAGGATCATCTTCTGATGAGGCAATGCCCAGTGTGAGCTCGAGTTTGATTGGCATGATATGATCATTCCTTACAGAGTCTTCCATGGAATGGAAATGAGAACTTTCTTGAATGGATCCATTCGAGCTGGCTTCTTGGCTGCTCGCCTCAGATTCATCTTCGGATTCAATGGTGACCTTTGGTGCCATCATAATGGGATGAATCTGTAAGAGAAAATGACGGTGTTCCTGCAGAATATGAATGAATGAATGGATCATGACCATCATGTTTGTATGAACTTGGACAGTCTGTAATAACCAAGAATCTCCAGTTTGATAAATTAGAAGAATGAATCATCCCATTATGATGCACAAGGAATTATACAGTGAAAAACAAACAAAGACCGCATAATGAACAGAGAATCTCCGGTCCATTCATTCATATTCTGCACGAACATGTCCATTCGCATGCCAAACTAGCCTATCTGCTGGAGTCTGAACAAGGACTTACACAGTTATCCTTCAAAACTGGTGATCTAGTAGTCCACTTTTCCCTGGAGTGATGACAGTTCCACATTGGTAATACACAAAAGAATCCAAGGAATTTTTTGGGGAAAAAATGGCTTTGATTCACTAAACAAAGGACGATGAAAAGCTGCACAGTATTATTACCATTCTCAGTTGCCATCTACCTCCATATATGGCATGAGGATAAGTTGGAATACTAAGGTAAAAGTTCTTTGATATCTTTCCCCACAAGTTCAAAATTCAAATGATTGAAAACAGAATGATGGATTATAAGCACATCAGCAATCAGTGAGGCAAATCACAAAGAACCAGATGGATCAAACAGAATTTGAGTTAGAAGAATGTTGTGGAGAAGGCAATCTCAACATCCCAAGATTTTGTGAAGATAAGCAACACAGAATGATCTCCATTGGCTAAAGTTGACTATAAACACTAACTATACTCATTAAATGCTAGCAGTGAAGAGTAGCATTCTTTATAAGACAACACAACACCTCTTGTGAAATAAATAAGAGATTATTTGCTGCTATGTCAAATACTCCAAAATCTTGAACAAAAATGTATCTCTTCAGTTCTATGATAAATCGCAATCTTCCATATATTGTTCCTCCAGTTCCTCATAAAAGATAATGATACGAATCTATTTAGTGCAGAAATTTCCCATATCATAAACCTATTTCCATATTCGTACATCAACAGTTTAGCATACAAGTCTAACCCATTGAAGGAATAAAGGAAATGAAACCCTCCACAAGAAGCAACAGCAAATTCTACCGATAACAGGATATTCCCAAATCAAGAATCCACACTCAGGCACAACACAAACACATAGTCTGGCTTTGTGAAGCCAAGTGAACCATATATACAAACAGATTATGCAAAAATCCTTGACAAACAAGAACTGAAGAACAGACACCCAAAAGGCATTCAAACCACAGCTAAGAAAAGAAGTCTGTCGAGAGCCAGCTACAAAGGAGAACACAGACCTTCCGCTACCACTGGCAAGTAACTCGAAACCCAACTTGTGAGTTGAAAGGAAACAGAGTGTGAATAATTCTATTTTTTACTAAAAATGGTTGAGCAAGCAAAAGAGGTAGCTGAGATAAGATCATTGGAGAGAGAGAAGGGGGGAAGTAAGGTGGTGGGATGTCAGATAAGTCAGAGACAATGCAACATTACGCAGAGACAAGAGGGGGCTACTTATGTTGGGGTCTTTTAACAACCACGAAAGAGGTGAGACGAGGGAAAAAATCAAAAGAGTACTATAGCAATGTGCACATTTATGCTAGAAGACAGACGCAAGAAAAGGGTTGAAAGAGTACCAAAGCACAAATTCCCACTTTGCATAAGAACCAAAGTGTTTGATGTGCTGGATTCCCCAGGGATCAACCAATCTCCACTGCCGCCCCACAAAGGATAAGCCAGATGTGAGATACGATTAGGAGATGAAAGGGGGGTTCAAATTTCATTCTCACCAACAAAGGGTATTGGGAAAAGTCTGAGTCTTTTGAATGCATCTGAAAGAAAGACGGTACAAAGTCCCACTAAACAAGTAAGAGTGGCGAGGAGAGTTGACAAAACATCTCAAACATTTTGCTTCTGTTTTGGGTGTTTGATAAAGGTAAATCTGGCAAATTGCATCACAAGATGAGAGCGACTGACTGCCAACATAGAAATGAGAGCATTTAAGAAGTTGCTTTGATTTTGATTGGGGGAGTTTGTAGTTTAGCCAGAATTATTGGACATAATGTTATCACCAAAGATTCTGCTTATACATCATACATATTACATAGATACTACTGACACTAGTGAATGATATATGATACAAGACGGTGGGTCCATGTAGGCCCGTGCTTCGATACAAAGTATTTTCTTAGAATTAATTTTGTCACAACCGGAAAATAAATTAATTGAATTAGCTATGTGTGAGTTCCTGAAGAAGATGTTAAATATCATAGTTTAACCATTAAACTAGGGAAAGAATCAAAGTCCATACATCAATGATCACCGATCTTTCAAAGTCATTTTTTTTTTTTGGAATGATTATAATATTCAAAATTACATTATGAGGCTCATGCCCGATTACTTTACGAACCGGTTAAATTACAAGCTTATAATTCTTCGAAAGAGCTCAAATTCATGGTTCAAGTAAATTATTTGCACAAGTGAGAATTAAAATATAGACATCTTCTAATAATTGAAAGTCATATTTTTCAACAAAATAGAAGTTATGAGAGCATTGGTTGATCATTTTTTTTTATAGTTAAATACACTATAGCTTTTCAGAAAAAGTTTTGCTCTATCAAACCTGAGACTATTATCAATTATTAATTAGATGTTCCACCGCTTAAACAATAGATAAATGGTTGATTAGTATATATGTATGTATCGAGTTTTAACTTTATGTTAGACACCGATGCCTTACGATAAAATTCCAAAAATAAATTATGAAGAATGTTGGGAATTTGGCCAGGTAGAATTCGTTAAAACTCTAAAATTTTCAATATAAAGAAAAATAGCGCAAACATAAATAAGAGGCGATATAAGGTCTATGGTTCGCCGAATTTTTAGATTTCGGGTAATTCACATTGAGCTCCGCAATCATATGGTCTTGTACCTTGTATTTCTTCTCCAAAAATAGAGCCAACAACTTTCGAATACATATATCGAACTAAACACTCACAGAAAAACTCTTCACAATGACAAAAAGACGCCGAACAAAACGTGATAATATATCATGAGAACACAACTTCAAATATTAGCCAAACAAATGGCTAAAATCGAAGAAATCGATTAGATAACAAGAAGTTCCTCGGAAGAACAATTGAGAAAACTGGCTAGGGTTTGAAGAATAATCGAAGAAAATGTCGAAGAATGTCGACGTATGCGATATAGGCAAGCTTATATACTTCGAGCTAGTCTTGATCTTGACCGTAGAATTTGATTAATCCAACGATCAACATTAAGTCCTCATATCATCCGTTGGGTAACTTCTTGGAGTCAATGGTGATGATTACTTTGTTTCACCGCTTATAGATGGCCGTTAGATTACTGTCAGATGATGAACGAACCAGATGTGTTCAACCGTTTACCTTCAATTTTCTCAAGATGTTTCTCTCTTGCACTGTTAGATCAGAAATCGAGTTGGACGACTGTGATGACTAACTTCAACTTCCCCGAGGAGTTTTTTTCTCATGCCATTTGTTGAATATGTCTCTATCACTGTCTCTATCAAGCGGCAAAGTTGAGTACGCCTTTGTCTCTCACGCCAGACAACCCAATTCCAAAGTCAGCAAAAGAAGAAAGGAAAAGTAGCAGACATTAATTACGCCTCATGCGTATAGCTTTTTGATTGCATATGTTTGTAGTATAAATAGAGAATGATCGATGTACGAAATATAACAGAGAAAGAAGAAAGTTTTGTACTCAAGAATTCTCTCGTTTTTTATTTCTCGTTTTACAATTCCATTAGATAAAAAATAACGTGTATGTTGAGATCAAATTTCATAATTTAAATGGTAACAAAATGATGACCGTATGATCAAAAATAACAATATACGATCAAGATTATAATATAAGAGCGCATATATGTCACAATCCCGACGATCAATTTTAATACACATTAAGCGGCACAAATCCCTTCATTTAAACAAGGGTGTCTTGGCACCTTCACCCAACATAGAAAAAGTTCAGTTTCTTTTGGCAGATTTTTGGGCTAAGAGACTTGGAGGAAGAAGACGATAATCTTCATTCTTTTAAACTAAGGGTAGATTGGTCATTATAATAGATAGATATTTTGGTACGACTTTTAAATTGATTACTGTCCCCTTTATTTTATTTTTTATACAAATATCATTGTTCTTTATTTTTCTAAATAAACTACAACTTCATTATATAACCTACAAAATTTATTGGATCAAATTAATAACTTTTTGACCTTTCTCTAAGCAAAAGTTCACTCAGCTTGCGCAAGGTTCTAAAAATTATAATTGACTTATAAAAATATTTTTTTTTTAAATGAGTATTTTTCGCAGTCAACCTTTTACTACTTTTTTTTTTATTTTAAGAAGGTAAACTTTCTTAAAAAATAAGCACATCAATACATATTTTTTTCCTTCTTAAAAATTAAAATGGCATATTTACAATTTTCTCAAACTTTAAAATAAATTTCGTGCCAATATTACCCTTTTGTGATCTATCGTGTAGAGGTGTACAAAATGAACCGTGGCTCAAGCCCGGACCGGACCCGGCATGACGGCCGCCGGGATGGCGGCACGACGGACGGCGGGCCACCCATCTTCTGTGGGCCATGCTCGGGTCGCAAAAACGCGACCCTGCGACACGGCGGGTCCGAAAAATTTTGGACCCTCCGAGACGGCCCGGCGGATCACCCGGCTGGGCCCCTTTTTTTAAAAGAAAAAAAAATTGAGCTGGGACCCGGCGTGCCCGTCCCAGCGTGCTAGACCGATATGTTAGATGAAGGTTATTTAATTAGTTAAATGAAGGTTATTTTGGTAATCTGCTGTTAATTTTGGTAATATGCAATTAAAATAGAATTTTAAATAATTATCTTTTAAGTACTTGCGCAAAACACTTTCCTTCTAAAAATAATAACAAGTAGTAGAAGATATAGAAGAATGCATATGCAAAATAGGCCTTAAGTGAAAACATAGCTTATTCGTGCCAAGAATCATTTAGAATTTTCTAATCCACAGTTAATTTGTGAAGTTACCAAACTAAATGATTAAATTGTGGTCATTATTTAGAGGTTGATATTAATTCTTGATTAAATCCATGTTTAATATGATATGCAATCTAGACGGATGATTGTTAGCAATGCAGAAAGAGATCTGTTGATATGCTGAGCCTCTTTTAGTTCTCTCCCGTCATTTCAGATTTACTGCCTGCGCTCTCGCTTCCAGCTAAATCAACTAGATGCATACAACCTCGAAGAACATTCTCGGAAGTCATATCTCTACATTGGACGTGAACTGTAAAACAGCTGGAAAAATGGCACGAATTTCCGCGTGCACGAACGACATTTTGCCCTCATGTTAAACACAACGCCACTATTTAAGCCAAGGATAAAATGGTCATTTTACCCCTTTCGTGGGATTCGTGCGCGAGGGAATTCGTGCGCTGTAGCAGTTCTGGGAACACAAACATAAGGTCGCATAACAATTCTTTTGCAAAATATGAATTTGGAGAAGTGATATAATGCACTAATTTTAGGACACTAAAAATACATTAATACTGTGGGTGTTAGGGTTTAAAATCGACTGATTTGATCAATCATTTTTCTATATTTAACATTTTTGGGTTCATCGAGTATGTAAAATATTAATGTATTTTTAGTGTTCTAAATTAGTATGGTAAATTATTTCTCGAATTTGATTTCAATTGACCCACCTGTCACACCGACTACTGCAGTCATTTGAGTGCTGTTGTGCCCATTGTGGGCCCTTCCTGACAGGACAAATTCAGGTTTGTACAAATACAACAGCACTCAATGACCGCAATAACTTTTCCACCTGAAGTTCTGCAGATAACAGCTAATGATCATCAGGAAAAGACTTAACCTTGATTATGCAAATGAACAATAGGCGAAAATTCAACGCAGTAGGTGTCCTCAGCTGAAGCTTATGATCCAACTGTTAAAACAGGGAAGTTTCTTCAAGTAGTTCCATATCTCGAAGTCGAAGATCCTCATTAGATCATTGTCTGTTGGGGAACGACAAAATACAAGATCTTGGTGGAATTTCTTGATCAAATGCTCAATTATCATTGCCCTAGGGAGTGGAACTCTTTCCATTGCTGTACATGCAAGCTTCATCAAGGGCATTGTGAAAGGGCCTAATCCCATCTGTTTCCTAAAATAATAAAAACTTAACCACATTGTCCCCTTAAAGGTCAAATTCAAGTTCTTAAAGAAACTCAAAACTGAAACACATAAGAAGAATTCGTAAAGGACACAGATGATATATATAAATACCTGAACACATCAACCAGCATTCAGGAACAATTGCCAGCAGAAGTGATTCAATATATAGCATAAAAGATAATCGACACAGCAATTAAACTGATACGGGCAATTAGAATCATAATACATCTCCAAACATTTTCAAGGAGAAACACAAGCCCAACTGGTACTCCCATTCAGATGCAATAGCTTTAGCAAGTGCTAAAGTAGGGTAATTTAGATTCCTCTTAGAAGGAGTTTTCAGCGTCCTGTAATCCAACATCACGTGCCACCCTATTACATCTTCAGCTTCTCTAGTAGTCACCTTGTAAAATCGCCTCCTGACAACCGGGCCCGTTAATGAATAACATCGGCATAGATACCAATGAGGATGTTTTCCAGCCCTTTGATGTATATATTTTCATCTGTCCTAGAAGCCAAAACAAGGTCCTTATGGTCAGGATCCGGGAAAACATATACCATGGTAATATAGAAGAGTACAAAGTCGAATTTAAAAACATGTTGACCTGGGTTTATATCTAAGATGAAATTAACTTTGAATTGTTCTTGCTTCATCCAGACAGGACCAAACGATATCAACCAAAGAAGTCCACAACTATTGGTCCTTAAGTGATCTGTTCCTGCTCGTGGAACAATGGAAGGTCATTTACTTCTATGACATATATGTTCAGATGATCGAGATTTACAATGAACAAGTCAGGATCCTCGCCTAACAAATGGCTTCAACAAAACATATCCTTTGCAAAATTTAAATAACCTTTAAACTTTCTATTATAAAAGTATCGGTTCAATAGATTAATGTAGCTACTTATTGAAAGATCCTAAACTCAAACAGGATTAAGTGTACCAAAGGCTTGTTTGATACATGTATCTTCAACATTCGATGTTATCAATCTCATGAATCTTGGACAAAGTAATCGAGCAGTGGGCACAACAACACTCTATGACCGCAGACCTATTGTTCAATTCCAATAAAGAGAAAAAAGCTCCATAATCAGTTCAAAGGTTTTTTCTTCATTATTTTGTTCTGTGATATTCCTTAGACTTATTGTTCAATTCCTATAATTCTTATGATTTAGCTTTGAAAATCAGGGTATTTTGTCACGGAACAAAATAACGAAGAACTAACCTTTAAACTCTTGGACTTATTGTTAAACTCTTGGAATTGAACAATAGATCTGCGGTCATAGAGTGCTGTTGTGCCTACTGCACGATTACTTTGTCCAAGATTCATCAGATTGATAACATCGAATGTTGAAGATACATGTATCAAACAAGCATTTGGTACACAAAATCCTGTTTGAGAATTATTTCAAATTTCTCACGTAATTTAGTTTAGGATCCTTTAATAAGTAGCTACATTGATCTATTGAACCAATACTTTTATAATAGAAAGTTCAAAGGTTATTTAAATTTTGCAAAGGATAACTTTTGCTGAAGGCATTTGTTACTAGAGGATCCCTGACTTGTTCATTGTAAATCTCGATCATCTGAACATATATGTCATAGAAGTAAATGTCCTTCCATTGTTCCACGATGAGGAACAGATCTAGTTCACCCCTAGACTTCTCTGGTTGATATCACTTCGTTCTGTCTAGATGATGCAATAACAGTTCATAGTCAATTTCATATTAGATATAAACACAAGTTAAAATGTTTTTAAATTCAACTCTGTAATTATTGTTTCTATCTTACCATGGTATATGTTTTCCCGGATCTTGTTTGACCATAGACAAAAATGCAAACATTGTAGCCATCAAGGACTGATCTTACTAGTGGTTGGGTGTCTGCAAATACCTCCTCTACAAGAAGACCTTAGACATAATATTGTACGCCAGAGAGAAAGGCTCGAGTTAGGGCCCTACCTTGAGTTGCAGAAGGTCCAAACACTTTGTTGAAGCGGAAGATTTTCTGCCCCTTGCCACTTTTCAGCAAAGTGTGTATTGTTATAGTTCCTTCATCAATATGGTCCACAATACTAAAGTAATTACATTGCCCTGTTAGGAAGGGTCTGACACGACAATAAACTCTAATGCTTCCTGAATTCATATTCAAGCAGAAATTTTAAGGAATTTTAAACAATGAAAACCATAAATACAACACAATGCTAAGAAAAATTCATTCACCATTTAGGTCTTGGACTTGATTGTAAAGCTTCCGATTTTCCTCGAGAACTCTATGGTAACTGGCCGCAGCATGAGCAAGTCCATGTAGATGCACGCCTGTTAAGTATAAATGAGTCCTCCGTGAAGTTGTATTAAGAGTATCAGAAATTTTGTAGCATGAGAACATTAACAGGTGATGCATCAAGAACACTGGTAAAGCCAATTGATTTAAGAAGCAAGGTGATATCAGGGTATTTGGACGACAACAACAAAATACCCTGATATTCAAAGCTAAATCGTAAGAACTATAGAAATTGAACAATAGGGCTGAGGAATATCACATAACAAAATAACGAAGAACTAAACTTTGAACTCCTAGAGTTGATTATGGAGCTTTTTTCTCTTTAATTGCTCTTCATTGTACTTCATTTAAGATTGACACATTGTTCAACTGCAAAATGATCCACGTTGCATAAAACTCCTTACAAAGTTAATGGCACTACTATTATCTTAACAAGTACTTAAACTGCAAGAACCATATCTGGAATTGAGTCGGCACATTCATGTGCTTCATGAGAAAGCTGAGAGTACTCCAGTTTCATCACCTGCTCAATTGCAGTTTTCAATAACTTCTCATGCTATGGAAAACAATTTTTCAAAATAGGTTTATTTGGTTTACTAGTTCTAATAGGAAATCGATCATTAACCTTCACTTTCTGCTATACACTTTTGATTGCCCCTATCCAGAACAGACAAATTTTTAATAAAATAAAATTTTCGGAGGGAAAGAGTTCTCAAATTTTTCAATATACCAATGAACATTTCCATCAGCACCAGTAGGAATTGAGAACTTCAGTATTGAACAAAATAGCGAATGCTCTTTTGAAACGGAACACCATGTTCGAAAACACTCGAGATAACATCTGAGCAGAGCAACCCCACATCGACGCCTCAGATCCTCCACACCGTGGAATCCAAAATCATAAACGGACTTCCGAACATTCACCAAGAAAATTTTCGCTCAACTAAACGAAAACATGAACATGGATCAAATAAATGAATTGCAGATCGCATGCAGTGTATACCTCCAAATGCAGAGAGGATGCGAATTCTCAGCGGTATGAAACCAATACCAGAGTTAGTCAATAGCAGAAATAAGGAGAGGGAGAAGTTTCTGTTGACCAAGAAGAAGGCACATTACATTTCATGGGCCATGTTCTTCCCCAAATGAAGTTGCAGCAAAATGGACACACACACCTTTGTACCTGACAAGAAGAATAAGTTAGAAATATAGTTGTTGCATTTTAGTTTATAAAAAGAGTTGTAACTCAATGTCAACCATCCAAGTTCATCTGTTTTACTCATATTTTTCACGGCCTTTGTTCATGGCTCCAGAAACAGCCGCTGCCTCTTCTTATTCCTTTCGTTAGATCTCATTGTCCTCCATTTGTATTCTCTGTTTTCTCTGATTTTCCCATTGTCATGGCACCAACCGAGGTGACTGTGTGTGCCTCTGTCCATGTTGCTCCGGCTCCACAGTTGCCGTATTTTAATGCCTCCAAATTCCAATCCCCCGAAAACAATGGAAACTGGTCGAAAACAGAAGAAGGGAGCAAGAATAAAGGGCCCAGGCAGCCCACTGAAGAAATCTGTTTCCCGCTCCGTACAAGCAGACCTCCAATTCTCCCGTAAGCAGCAAGGAAGGGGTGAAGAATCTCGTCGCTTCGTCGCCGGAGAAGTGGACGAAGAATCACCGATGAAGAACCCCGACCTGTAGGTTGCTACGTCGATCTGGTCACAGGGAGTCTTCGGACGTAGCAGATGGTTGTGGCTCGATTCGAGTAAGAGGCCACCGCCGTCGGCTACGAGCATCCGCTCGTCCTCCCGCGGAGGTTCTGAAGAAAATTTTAGTATCCGCTCCTCCTCCCCTATACTAGACAGAATTATGTATCTATATATATTACAAACAGAACGAATCGGAGAATCAATTCTACAACCACCAGATTTTTTTAAAAATCATCAAATTGGATCAAAAGGTGAATGTGGAATTGATAGTTATCCCACGTTCCTGTAATTTTTCAACCTCTTTTACCCTTTCTCCCGTCCATTTTTTGCGCCGCGACTTCACTTCACCCGGCAAACTAGTTCGCCGAATTCGCACCGTCCGTTCAGAGCCTTCCTCTCCATCTCCGCGCCATAGTTGTCGCCATCCGTAGGGAAAGGTAACCATTGAAGCTCTTAATTTGAGAATTGAGAGAGATTGACCAGTGACGACTTCACGATTCTATTCTACCTCAATTTTTTTCACAACGTAGGGCAACGCGGTGAGGTGAAGTCTTCTGTGCCATCTCGTTTTCATCCCTCCCTCCCGCAGGCTATTTTTGGGGGATTGCTAATTTGGGGATTTCGTGTGATGGAGTGATTTTTTTTGCTTCTTGGGGTTGCTCTTGTTTGACCATGAAAAATCAGCACAAAAATATTTTTCGAGGTTGCTTCTTGGTTCACTGATTTTTGTGCTGATTCATGTTCATGCCAAACTAAGTTTGTGGGGTTGCTCTTGGTTCACTGATTATTGCGCTGTTTTTTGTGTCTGGCATGTTCATTAGTGCAATCTCTGTTTGAACGACTCGTGACTCTTACTGTCAAGCCAATTAGATTGCAGGTGATTTTGCATTCTTTCTTTGTGCTTTTGTTGGGGCTTATTTTAAGGAAGGATTTGTTAGAATTATTTCTTATATTTACTTAGCACTTGTTAT